>JASDQU010739671.1:446303-459243 GCA_032191745.1 Picea mariana | reverse complement strand
TTTTGTGGTTCTTTTGTATTCAGCTATTTGGTTCTTAACATAAATTGCCTCGTGAAACCCTCGGTCATCTGGCCAAACCCTCGCCTGCTCTTTCTAAACCCACACAGTGACCCTGTGACCAATGCAATTCATGGTTAGAACGATATTACATTGATGTTCCTATACTGCAATCGAAGATTCAATCACTGGAAGATCAAATTGCAGTGCTAACCAGTCAAAAAGCCAAGCTCCAAGCAACATATAAAAAGCAAAAGACAATCGGCTCCATCCTTTTCAAAAACGTGGAATCAGCCACGGCTGTTGTAAATTCCAAACTGGCATAATCAAGCAGCCTCGTCGCTATACAGGTATGGTTTTGACATCGTTTTTGTTTTATAAATAATCTAGTTTGATACAATGATTTGAATTCAATTTTTAAATAGTTCAGTCACTCATCCAAATGCCTCTGTCATTCGGTGATCATCCTGTACATGGTTTTGTTTTGATAAAAATAGAAGGAATTTCGATTTGATATATGATTTGTTCATAGATTTTTATTGGATTGGAATGGTTATTCGTTTGGATTTGATTTGGTTATCTGCCTGATAGAGTTAACGAAATTGTTGGATCGTGTTCAATCCGATTCGTTTTGTGTCCACTCCCAACAGGAAGCTTTTTCACGCTCAATTTAGATTTGATTTCGTTATGACCGACATGCTATGGTTGGTAAACGATTTTATTGTTATGATAGGTTGTGTCATGTAATCTTCTATGAACAAGAATGCAATTCTGTTCAGTTTCAATTGGAACGACTCTGTTTTTATAAAAACAATATGCTCATTTTAGCCTGTGCATGCACACCCGAATCATGGAACGATTTTGATTTGTAATGACTGTGTTAAAACCTTTTCTATTTCTGGAGTTAGCAAGATTATTTGATGAGTTGGATTCCAATTGTAATTGATTCTCTGTTTGATTTTAAATTTATAAAACGAATTGGTCAAACCCGGTTATAATTCGTTTGATTGGAACGATTTTGGTAAAGGAAAATCGAACTTGTTTGCTCACTGTGCAATGATAAACGATCGATATCTATAACGAACTCTGTTTGATTGATCCTGTTACGATTTTGTTTGTGGACAGTTACGAGTTAGTTATGGTTTGAATTCGCTCACAACCTAAATCGCTTGCTATACAGTTATCGTGATTTGAAAATAATCTTGTTCGATTCGATTATTTCTCCTGTTGATAAGACAAGTATAACGAAGTGTTTGCGATTTGTATTGAATATCAAAACTATTTTACAATTGGTGGATTCAATTTGTTGAGAAACGATTATGGTGTTGTTCCATATGATTTCATTCACCCGACTTATGATAATAATCAAAATAGAGTATTCCTATATTTGTATTCGGTTGAATGATGTGGATCATGTTTGATCTCGAATGGTATAATAGTTTCAAACTAAATGATTCGTTTTCAAATAATCCTTGGATGATGATTAAATTTAATTCTTTAAAAATATTTGAATTAATCTCAATGTTGATTCTGTATCTTATCTAGACTAGCTACATAATCGCATGATTATGTAGCTAGTCTATAGAATTAGATTTTTATTGTTTTATTAATAAAATATCTCTCTAACTTGTCTATTTCTGATCTGTTTCAGGTAAATTCGAATTGCATGGTACATGTTGGGCAGTTCAAGAGATATTTGGGCATTTTAGTTTTATTGTAGTTACTTAGTTTAGTTAAAATTGGGAATATCTTCCCAGATTTATATAAACAGTGTGATAACTTCCACAGGGAGGTTTTACCCTGTGGAAAAACTTATAAATACTTATAATTTTGTGTAATAAGGATCATCCTCATTCGTGGGATAACAAGGATATGGATTTCTAATGCAGATAGAGATAGAAATTGATGTTCTGCTACAACTTTTTCTTTTCATAATATCAATCTTTTGTTTCATGTTTATGTTTATCAATTTGCATCTGATTAGTGACTACTTTAGCTATCTTAGTCTTTTGCAAAGTGATATGATTTAATTAATATGATCCATGTCTGAATTCTTTCAACATTTAAAAACACAACAATTACTTGATTCAATTAATGAATGACAGATTTCTCTTTTTCATCAATTGAGTTATTATGTATAAGTCTTTGCATACAGGTTTACCTAATTGTTGAGATTTATAAATTATATGATTGTTGTGATTTTTTTGTCTTGTTTGTCCTGTATACAAACTTAAAGAGCATTGCAGCTATCGTTTACGAGAAGCTTCTGGATTATTCGGTGCGATTTTCCTTCCTCCGATCTGCTAGAACAGTCATCATACACAGGGCAAATCTGGAGCGTTTCCAGGTCAGTTTGTTATTTAAATTGTTTAGTATAATTTAAGTAGTTTGATTAGATATATTTATAGTTTAAATTAGTGATTTAGTTTAGTTATTTTTCTGTTTTATTTCTTCTCATAAAATTATAAAATCAACAAAAATATCTCTTGCTGTCTTAGGACAGAATATAATGAGTTTTTCAGGTTTTATTTAAATCTGTATTTTGTGGATATTGTACATTTTGTGAATAAGTTATATTTCAGTTAGTAGTTAGAGTTAGTATAATATTAGTTAGTAGTTAGTATATATAGAAATATTAGATTAGTTAGTTTGTTTAATAGTTAGTTTTAATTAGATTAGTTAGATTAGTTTCTTTTATTTATTGTTAATTAGTTTAGTTTGTTTTAATTGTGTTTAGTTAGATTAGTTAGTTTAGATTAGTTTTCTCTTTGGTTTTCTTAGGACCTTAGATCGACTAACGGAGCCGCTAAACCTGTCAAGGTGGTTCATTCCAAACGGCTTGGGTTATTAGACAACCCCGGACCGGTTCCACTCTCTCAGTTGACGGACGGTCGATTTCGCCCGTCAACAGATTCTTCTACAAAATTTAGTTTCCAGGATCTCACTTAGAATTATGATGTGTGTATGAAATATCTTATATGGAACTACATTTCAACACAACGTGTGGTGTTGATGGGAAAGCCACACTGTCTTGTACCTTCCTCTTAACCTCAACTCCAATAGAACACAATCCTAGAGAAATAGATGACCCTTACACATAATTAGATATTGAATGGTCCATTATACTCCCAACATTCTTAGTTGTTGTCAAATGATGCATTACTATTTATTCCTATTAAGTTCCACACCAGTTTTAAAGGGCATATTCTCTCATAACCTTTCATATCTCTTGAAGAACACATATAGAGCTACATGGATGCTCCATCATAAGATAGGGCATGCACTGAAAGATGCATTCAAGAGATGGAGTCTCCTTACTTGGTATACCCATCTCTTTTGTAAGGGTTGAGTCCTTGTCTCTTTTTTCTCTACTATTGTTTCCCGCTCCTTTTTACTTTGTTTCTAAAAGGCATTCCTAGAGATCTGAAAGCTTCCTGAGGCTCGATCCTCCTTTAAATGAAATTCCTAGATTTGCAAGGTGCTTTCCTAGCATCATACACGATTTGAGGCATAAATAGTGGTATTTTTTTATTAGTCAATTCCATCCTGTTGTTATAAGGACATGTTTAGGGTTTGTTTGTAGATTTTTTGTGCTGAGGAGAGTTGTGCCATCAGTAAAGAGTTGATGAGAGATGTTCTTAATCTTGAAAGTGAGTAAACTCTAGGTTCTGTAAATGAGAGAAAAGCTATAAAGTAATCGGAGTCTCCTCTAGAGGGTTGTAATTGAAGTATCCTCTAAAGGGTTGCACCTAAGGACCAAAATCTCATTCAAAGATCTTGCTTATCTAGAAACAATAATCCTCCTTGAAATATGAGATTTCTGTTAGTTTTTTAGTTGTTGAGCAAATTGAACAACAAAGAATCACCTGGCACAAAGAAACAACTTGATTTTTCATTTGGCTTTCTTATTATAGCTCATTTGTATGTTATTTTTCCATGATCAGGTCACATGTGATAAACATTAATGACCATCATTACTTTAGGCTTTGTGTTATACTAGTCTATAAAGTTCATGTAGATAAGTTTAATTCACAAATTCAAAAAAGTGTTGTTATTACATGTTCCAGTACAATTGAGAGTTATGTAGTTATGTGATGGTGAGGGCCATCTTCTTCAGTGATTTCAAAGGATTTCTTCTTTAGGAAGAGGGATTAAGGAATGAAAGAATTAGAAAAGGAAATTATTCTTAAGCCTATGCTGCCAAGCATAGGGCAAGGCACCCATGCATAAGAATTCAAGAATAGAAGGGACAAAAACATAACGGACAACATAAAAAGAAGGTCAAATACTGCAATTGTGGAAAGAATGGCCACTATGCCAAGGCCTGCTGGAAACCTGAGGATCAATCTGGCAAGATTGTACAAAATACTGAGGAAGATGAATTTTCTGGATGGGAGCGATAATCGGTTCTCCGACTCTCTTCCGGCAGCCCTACTGTCATCTCTGGTGCAACTTATCTTGAGAAACGATGTGCTGAGAAAAGAATTGTGGCTTAATATGCCAGAGCTGAGCATGCTTCAAGTGGTAGACCTGAGACATAATGAACTGACAAGACCTTTGCCGTCAGGATTGTTCAACCATCCCGCCCTGGAACAACTGACTTTGTCTTACAACAGATTTACTTCATTGCAAGTGTCAGACAGTTATGGCACAGGCAACCAACTGATTGAAGTGGACTTGAGATACAACAAAATACATGGGCATATACATGGCCCTCTCCTGTATTCATGGAAACCATGGCCAACCTCTCCGCCCTTTCATCGCAGTACAATTAATTAATGAGAATAATCCCCCTCCAATATGCAAAGAGGGTCTCTGCCAGTCTTGTCGGTAAGGAGCCTTTGGTTCGATTGTTTCTTGTCAACAACTTCCTGTTTGGACAAATTCTAATCCCATTCTTGAATTTATCACTAGATGAAGTGAATATAACCTTCGGGGACAACTGCCTGTTGGACTGCCAAGAATCGTTTTCTTCTGTCAGGGAGGCGATCAGAAGGTAGTATCCACTTGGAGGGATTTTACTCATCTGCGATTCTGGTACCCAATGGATTTTGAGTCTTTGAAATACAATATATCTGAGCATTATTTGTTTTTGAAAATCGAAATCCGATATATTTGAGCATTCTTTGTTTTTTAAAATTGCGATGGACAATGATCAATATGCCCACTTGCTCTCTTGTACAATCTCGATCTTTGTGTTGCCCTCACAGGAATTTCAATATTGTGTAATTTCYTTTTGATTTTGATGGATGTAGCAAGAAATTACTAATTTAAGTTTCAGATATCAACCTTTGATTTCTTTGTATTTAAGTTCCAGATAGCAACCTTTCATCTCTTTGTATTTAATTTAAGTTTCAGATATCAACCTTTGATTTCTCTGTATTTACGTTCAAGATATCAACATTTCATCTCTTTGTATTTAAGTTTCAGATAACAACCTTTCATTTCTCTGTATTCTTGTTAGTATTATTAATTAAATTCATAGGATGAATGATACATTGCATTTAAAGTTGTTTCTCCAAGTTATCTTCTTTTAACTTGTTTTCACTAATGGAAATATGGTCAAACTTAGTTGGTTGACTATATACATATTCATCTTATCTCCATCATTAGTTTTGGCAGCTTAGTTCAATAGTTTTGGCAGATTAGTTCAATAATTGACAGGGACTAAGCTACCATACAACTCTTGTTTACATATGCCCTCAAAACGTTATCATTATGCTATGACTAACTATCAAATTCAAAGTTATTGATGCAGATTAGTTCAATAATTGACAGGGACTAAGCTGCCATACAACTCTTGTTTACATATGCCCTCAAAACGTTATCATCATGCTATGACTAACTATCAAATTCAAAGTTATTGATGCATCATCCATATAAAAGTAAAGTCAAATACAATATTTCTCATCCATAGATATTCATTTCTATTTAAATTAAAATAATTGTTTATGGCACACAAGACCACACTTCCATGACTTTCTTCATGAAAACCACTCATAATAATAATAATGTTTATTATTCCATGGAAAACATCGTAATCTATTATAAAAATAAATAACATAATATATGATCGAAATTCAATGCACATGTAGAGGGAGAGGGTACTCGTTAATATATGTGGTATAATATCTATGGGATCATGCCAAAGATATGAAAAAGAGAGAGGAAGTCTTTACATATTATGGGATAGGGTCAAAATATTGTATCTTTTGGTTAAATCTAAATTTAATACAAAGTGAAATTTTTCTTTTCAAAAATATTATGGGATATAATGTTTAATATGATCAAAATTCTATAAGAGGGGTTATTAACGTCGAAGGTTTATTTTTTTTATGTTTTTATGTGGGGGATTTTTGGCTTAAGTTCAATTTTTGTGCGGGGTTTTTCTAGAGTTATGGGGTTATATTAGGTAATAGTTGAGTATGTGGTTGTACTTAAATGAATTATACTAAATGATTGTGTGACCTACGTACATATAAGTGGATTAAAGTCTATCTCTATGCCCTTCAAATTTAAATCCTCAAGGGTTAACTCGATTGGTAGATGTTCTTATGCTAAAGTTTGCAAAGGTCTCAAGATCAAATCTCATTGACTCCCTTGGGGCTACTAGTCAATATTTTGACTAACAAATATAATCATCCTTCATCCAAAAGACCAAGGAAGAGAGACAAAACACCAAAGGGGTTGGCATGGTACCAACATTATCACTTGGAATGTCTAATACATGAGCAAGTGAGGGTCTGCATTTATGCAAAATAAATAAATCTAAGGTTAAGAAAAATGAATAATACAATGCATTTAATATGTACTATAAGAAAAGATTGTGATTTAAAATGTACATGAGATATGATGCTTATTGCTTCGTTGAAAGGTAATTGGTTTTGTGTGTCTCTTCCAATTTATTTAGATAAAGGGGTAGTAAGATAAGAGGCCTCGAGCAATGAATATTTGTACATAAAATACAAAACCTTTAACTTCAAAATATAAAATGCAACCACATAAGAATAAACATCGAGATTGTAGAGAAAACCCTTAAGTTGGGGTAGCAACATCAATTACTCCTTATGGAAGGAATCACTCGACAAGCCATGCACATTACAATGAAATATTCAACATATATCAATAGAATGATACACATGTGTATGTGTAATCTCTCATGAGTATTCTTAGGGGTTGATATAAACTACCTTCATTCTTACGTTTAGTACCCCTAACTACCTAGTTGGGCCTTGTGGTTAGGAAATCTTTGACAAAGTTGCAATTTTGGATGGATGAAATTGTTGTTTTTAATGAAAAATGGATTCAACACCATTGAATACCCTTACTATAACCATATTGCACAGTGTTAAAATTTGATATTTTCAATTCCATTAATTCAAAATAATTATTTCTAGATTTAAGACCAAAAATATCAATTTCCCTTCCTTTTTTTTTACGCGAAAAAAACAAATCAATTTGTAGCATGTTTATACTACATAATTTATTACCCACCAACTACTAAGTGGGCCTTATTTCATGATTATGGCCACATTACATTAATTATTTGCGCGGGTACCTCTCTAGGAACCTAATGGTTACATTAATTATCCTCTCTAGGTACATTTTATCCAGATTGACATTGGATTTGGGGGTGTTACCACCCAAAATGCAAGTGCATTTTGAGTCATTCTTTTCAACAACACTATACAAGGGAGATGTGAATTTAAGAAGCATAATTCGAGCATCCTCTTGTTTATCACCTTTTATTCACATGCTTGGAGGACGATCATGTCTTTTAAGACATGTTTGATGGTTGAGTTCACATTTGGAGGTGGGGAGAACATGTGACAACGATTCACCTATTGAAGTCCTTATCTACACATTTCATGCATATTTTTTCATTAAGGGTGAATGTCATAGTTCTTGAGGCATATGTCACACCATTGAAGTTCCTAGGAGGGTGCATTGCATTAGATGTAGAGACATGGGTTACAAAACCCATCTCCAAGATCAAGCATATCTTTCTAGGTGGAGCATCAATCATCCAATGAGGGCTTCATGCCATCAAACACTAAGAGTAGGAAAGCACTCCACGTTTAGATAAAGTTTAATATATTTATGGCACATGTGTTGAGTACTAATTAATAAGGGTGACCCAACTTCAAGGAGGTTTGCACATGTGAACAAGGCACCCACATTTGGATGTTTATTTTAGTGTTTTATTTCCCTAAATCTAAGGGTGAACATAAAGACCCTCATCTACTATTTGCACATTCTCCAAGGCCGCACCACTTTTTTAAGCATGATTAATAATATCTTGATAGATAAAAATATCGAAGATACTTAATACATGAAATTCTTTCACACATCTCAAGGGAATTCATTATTGTTTTTCTATATATGGGTTAATTGATAAGGGAGCTTCCACTACTTGTACAAATTCTTTCAAGGGCACACCTTATCCGAGGAAAAGAGTGGCACATGTTCCAAGGGTGCATCACTATTTTGGAAGTTTTATGGATGAGAACATGATCAAATTGGTCCCAAAGAGTCTTCTATAGCAACTCTTTTCAAAGCACATGTCTGGAGAACATAGGAACACTACATTTCTAGGAGGATTACTGAGCCCTTAGCCACATCTTGCACTATTATCAGGGCACACCTTTTTAAGAAGTTTTTTATGCAATTTGAATTGTCCAAATGGGTCTTTTTGAAGAGCTCTCTCTTGAGAGGGAAACAAATGGAAACTAGCACATTCCCTAAGGCCTAAGAAGAACTTAGATGGAGAGGATTCTCATTGACTCGACATTTATCATTATTTTATTGGGAATAGTTACTGGGTGGTTGTCTTTAAGAGATCTCCAAGGCGAAGAAAGGCACATGACATAACAAACGCTCACACTGGGTAAAAAGAGCACATTTAAAAAAAGCATTTCACCTAGGAGGTTGACAAGTAGCATCAAGGACTTATTCAAAACGTTTCTCATGCATTTTATATTATTTTTGTGAAGCAACTAGCCTTGAGGAGATTTCGTGATGTATATTTTAATGTTATTTCTTGGAGAGGAAAGTGGATCTAGGATCCCACCTATTATTCTTTTATTGTAAGGAGATTGTGATAGAAAATTTATATAAATAGAATCTCTCTACATTGTTTAGCATGGTTGGATTATTGGGAGAACCCTTTTAAGCCTAGTTGAACACCTCGTGGGACGATGAAGTTAAGGGTTTTCTATATGTGAAGTTATCCATATTTATCTTCGATTTTCTTGGTTATTTAGATAGATATAAATTGTTGGTATAAATATGTTGATTAAGCTTGAAGAAAAGTAGTTCTACTCCAAAGAGGATGTTAGTGTTGAGGTGAAATCCTCTCTTTGTCGTGTTGTAATATTTGTGTTAGGTTGAAGGTTTTTTGTTGATATAATTTCATAGTTAGTGTTGTTCACTCTCCTTTAAGGGTTTCCCTAGCTAGGGTCTCAAGTTTAGGTGTGGCACATATTGACCCTCTTGAGATTGTGATGGAATTGTACTTGAAGATTGATATTTTGTTGGTTTTTCATTCTCAATAGAAGACTTCCCACTTATTTTTACTTCATGTTATGGTTTCATGCATGGTTTCCCTTTATATATTCATGGTTACACATTATTTCATAGCTTATTATAGTTGTTTGGAGGATCATATTTGGAAGAGCCATTTTATAACTTTCTGCATATTGAAGTTAATCATTTAGGTTAGTGTTGTGACATCCACAACATCCCATTAAAATTATTCAACCTAGAGGAAGAATTTATGGGTACCAACCAACCAAAAGTTTAACAAGTTACTAATCACTATCAAACTGGCGAACTATTCTTTCATAAGACTATTGTTTGTACATAATCTCTTAAGTTGTTCTGAAAGGAAAATTCATTGAGTGCTAAGTATCCGAGATGCATGGATCATTGCCCCTTTTCCATCTTCAAAGGAACCTTAACATCTTTTGTCAAAAATCATTCCGCAACAATAGGCTCGAAACCTTACCATGTCATTCCCCTTCGCTTAAGTATCATCGGCCCTCTGATCCTGCATTTATATGCTATAACACTTATCGTTTAGTCCTTTCGACGATGATGTCTCTTTAACATCGTTGTTGGGATAATCTAATGGAGAGCACCAACCGTAAATTTTCTTCTCGATATGATGATGACACTTCACCTCAATTAAACCATGTACCTTCTCTTGTAGACGCCTTCTTCATGATAATATTTCATAAGGATATTGGCTCTAATGGTATCTGTGACCCAATCACTACAAGTGTCAAAGGTGGACCACTCACCTTATAACACACACGCTTTTAAGCACCTTTAATCGACACTCTCCATTTGAACCAACCACTTTTTGTCGTCGAGAGAAATAACAAATGTTTCCCCTTTTTCTGCTAACTCTCTATCTAGATAAGTCATTTGACGATGATGTAATAACTTCTATTAATAATATCAAGGTGTATAAATGCCAAGAAAATATTAGCTCTTAGAATTCTTTGTAAAGTTAACTACTATACAACGATAAGGTGGTTCATGCATTTTTTTTTGCACGATGTATATATAGTGTGGCGCCCTTTCACTGGTGCGACTTTTCCAAGGAACACCTTTTCATTGGGAGTGGGCTAACTCGGGATCAATCCTTCCTCTCGAGTTATTTTTTCGGCAGGTTTTCTAGTGGCCTGTTTTTAAATTTCCATCCAATTCAAAGCTATGATCGATTTTCTGAACATCTGGGTTGGTTTAAAATGGGGAAAAATCCCTGGGGTAAGGTTTTGATTCAAAGTCATGGTAGCCAATTTTCCAACTCAAACTACCCTGAAAATTTGACTAAATTCAGACTCATTGTTTTACCGAAAAATGGGTCTGTTTGCTCTCGAATTAGCTTACTCCCTTTTCAATGTCGAAGGATGGTATAAGGCTGCTCTCTGTACCATATGTAAGACCTTTTGATGACAATGCTATCCAATACATATCGTCAGGGAGATAGACTTTCATATAACCCATGAACTTACCCTAATCCATCTTCCAACGATGACAACAAAGCCTCGTAAGGCCAACCCTCCACGTGGCCCCACGGTATATCATAATTCATCAAGGTTAATAAAATAAAGGCCCGAGAAGAGCGGTAAGGGAAAAAATTCGTATGGGTAAATTAACACATAAAACCTTACCAACTGATTGATAACCTGAGCCTTTTGGCACATCTCTTGAGGTCAAGATTATTAAAATGGTTATTATCGTCGAAAGATTCCATTACACTCAGATGCTTCCTAATTATCATCTCTATCATTCTTGATGACGATATGATCGGAAATCCTTTATCCCCTTCTATTCGAGGCCCCCAAAGATACGCCAACGATAACAAACATAGAGTTTTTTTGAGAAAATTAATGGAAGATTGTATGCCTCTGACCAGGCCAGAGCTATAAAGCGCTTAAGATCAATTGCACAGGGTTTCAGATAAATTTTTAAAATAATATATTTTTGTTAAGACATAATATACATATCGCCTTGCCCAAGGAACCTAAGAAAGAAAGAAAGTATTTTTAACATCCACGAGGATAAAAATAGCCTATGGGACAGATTGATTTTCCATCTGGCTTTTGTATTCGGCCCTTTTCCTGTGAAGTTTTACAATAATCGCTCCCAGCTTCTCGACAAACTCTTTGCTGAATAGATTATCCCAAGAATTAGCTTCCAGAATACCTGCATAATTTTCCCTGCTGTCTTTGAGGGCCTCACATTCTAAAATGAAATGTTTTTCTATTTCCACTTTTCCAGACGAGCACAAAATACATACTCTTTCCTCCCACATTTCTTTTGGCCTTTTCCAGTGCCCTGTTTCACAACGAAGTTGATGAGAATTAGTCCTTAATTGAGCAATAAGAATTTTAGATCTCCAAGAAATATTGGCCCCTATGTACGCCTTTTGCTGATGGTTATGAGTGGGGTTAAACACTTCAATGTAGTACTTCTTCTTTCTCCCAAGCTCTTTCTCCCAAGTATGTTTGTGAAACTTATCCATAACAAAAGTTTTTATCTCTTTACTCTTTGTAGGACACATGCTCAAGCAAATGCCTCATTTACTAAACCATTTGTTATTTTGTTGCATCCAAGTCTTCTTTCTTTTGCACAATCTGTCACTAAACACAACCTTAGGCCATCTACCCTCTTCCATTTGCTCAATTTTTTTCAAATACCTTATGACTCGCACCATAGAAATTGCTTCAATAGGGGCAACCCCTGTTTCACTTAATAGGATAGCATAAGGAACTGCACTTTTAATTTTGAATTTGCTTGTAATCAACCGTTTCTGAATTTTCTCAATTTGTTTCCACTGCATCTCGGTTGTGCTACTGGCCCATAGTTCACAACCGTAGAGAATCACCGGAATCACTAGAAGCCCAAAAAGAGTTAGAGTGGTTTTCCAGTCCCACAACTCTGCCTCTCTACACCTGTTTTGAAAAGAATAAAATGTTTTCCAACTCCCTAAAGTTCTTTTCTTTCTACAACCATCCCAACTTAAATTTTTGTTGAAGTCAATTCCAAGGTATTTGTAGTCTGCAACTTCTTCTAGAATGTTGCCTTCAAAGTAGAACTTATGATGGTTATGCTTTCTTTTGTTAGAGAAAACCACTACTTTCATTTTGCTAATATTGACTTGCATCCCCACCCTTCTACAAAAATGCTCAAGGGAACATAAGTGCTCTTGCAAACCAAGAGTTGATTTAACAATCAATATAAGGTCATCTGCATGCAAAAGAAGCCTTATAACAAACTTGCCCAAATGGATATCGTCACCCCCTTGCGAATTTATCCACTCTTCAAGCTTGTCAATATATAACCCAAAAAGGGTAGGGGACAGTGGGCAACCTTGCTTGACCCCGATATCGCTTCTAAAACTTTCAGAAATGCCTGCTGAAGTTCTGATTTT
>JASDQU010739671.1:389141-432840 GCA_032191745.1 Picea mariana | reverse complement strand
GAATTCAAGAGGGAAGCCGATTTAGCAGAACAACTACACAGATATGAACTACAAAAGGAACTGCAACTGCAGGAAAAAAAATTATGTGCAGAATTTGAATAGAAGGGTAAATTAACATCAACCATAAGTTACATCAAGAATAAATAGAGCAACTTAAGGCCACACATACTCAAGAGAGGTTACAAGCAAAAAAATTAGAGATAAGCATATATAACGAAAAGATAGAAGATCAAATCCGAAAATTGTTGCAAGACAATGAACTTTTAAAGAAGAATATAGAAGAAAATTAGAAGGGAAATGTGATCCTAGAATTAGTTAGAGAAGTGGCCAATTGTGCCAATGAATAACTTAGAGAAGTGAAAAAAAGTTTCTTTTGTTTATTGAATGAAGTACATAGAAGAAGGGAAGATCATCTTAAGCTAGGTATACAAATGGATAGTATAAAGGAAAAATATCAAAAGTCTCAGAGTGCCTTCGACAAGATCCTAGATTGGCAAGATGTATATAGTAACCCACCTAGTACCCTGCTAATCTATACAACCAAGCAAAGAATCAAAGGCCAAATACTCATAAACACTAGGACATCTATCATAAGTGATGTTAAGAGTACTCAAAAAAGCAGTTGGAAAGGATTACAAAAGATTATGGAGAGCATCGGATCAGTTACTTGAACAGTTTGGGATGGACACTTTAGCAGTTTTGGAAGAAAAAACAAAAGCTCAAACGATGATAAAAGATGTAGAAACAAGAAGAAATCTCAACATGAAATCTATTGAGGCAATAGATGAGGTTGATAAATAAATTCTAGAAACAATGTTGATAAATCCAGTCAAATTAATCTCATTAATTTAGGACTTGATATAGAAGACATAGAAAAACATGAAGACATAAGTGGAGACCCTAATCTGTGATGGTAAGATAGTTCTTGGGAAGATGCAACTAGGAAGAATAGATATTATCTTGAAATATTTCAAGTTGTGGAAAGCTTATAGTGATAAAATGCAACAACCTAAGACTATTTGATTATTGTAATGAATTTCCTTCATTTTTTATCATTTTGTGAGTTTGTAAAGTCCTAATTTAGAATATGAAATGAAGAGTTGTAACTGTCCTCCAATAGGATGACAGTGACATAATGTGAAGAGTCTTTTCTTTTTTTCATAAAGGAAATGGCTACAGAGTAAAAGGGACTTTTGCACTTTGTATATGATAGATAGTACTATTAATTCAAAATTAATGAAGATCAAGAGGAATTTTGGAAATCTGGGATATTGGTAAATGTGTTTGAGACTTTTCTTAATGAATTTATCTTACATTTGAGTGTTACATTTTCTATTCTATGAATCAATTCTACAATATTTTTTGTATACTTATGTGGTCACTTGTTTCCTTTTGAATACAACCACAAGGTTATAGAAACATATTGCAACTAATTGTATATGTGTATGTAATGTTGTTGTTATATCATTTATTTTTTGAATATATGAATTCTTTCTAATTCATACAATATTATGTTTCATAGTATTTAATCTTAACTAGTTTCCTCCTGATCAGGATATGATGCAAATAGTTATGCATTTGTACTTAGAAGTAGTTATCATTAGTTAGTTAGTTCTAGATTTTAATTCATCTGAGAACCTTTGGTTCTCATATTCATATTTAGATAGCAATTTAGAGTGACAACTAGAGAAACATACTAGTTGGAAATGCCATACTAAATGAGAGTGAGTCTAATTGGGACTTGCCATCGGGCGTTCTCCCTTACCTTCTTGATAGGCCAATCAAACCTGTCAACATAAATGGCGCTAGAAGGAGGGACATAGAACTGAATGGTTGCAAAGAAAACAAAAAACCATACCCATTATATTCCGCTTATTAACACGACTCACTCTAGTGATTCTTATCACCTTAACCCGGAAAATGCTTCTCATCCTCCGTTATATTCGGTGAATACCCTTACCCAAGTTTCTACTCATCGAGGTCTCATTCATTCTAAGCTTGTAACTCCAACACATCACAGTTTCAACAGGGTAGAGATCGAGACTACAATAAAAGAGTCCTTTGATCATGTGTTAACGGGGCACTAGATCAGGTATACCAACCAACCTCCAATTGACTATTTAGTATCCCGAAATCAAGAAGGCCCTCTGAGGGAAGATCCATTCTTTGAAAACTCTTCTACCCACAAGGGTAACCCAACAGTCGAAAATCTAGAATATTACTTATCTCAAGTTATACAAGGCATTTTAGAATCTTTCGATTTCGAGATAGAATGATACCTACTTGTAGGCGGTGATGGTCAACCCCATTTACCCCCCAAATATCCACCTCAAACTCCTAGAAGTGAACTAGGAGATGAATACGAGGGAGAACCTGAAGGAAATAGTGAGGGAAAAGATAGCCAACTAATTATTGTTACTACTCAACCCATGGATGGAAATAATCAAAAACCCCCACCTTATAAACCTTGGTTTCTCTCAGATGTGGTTGTAATACCTGGACAACTCCATGACATGCCTAAAAATACTGAGAATTTTTTTCCAAAATTTGACCCTTGCATAAAAGACTCTACAGAAGACGACATCAAGAAACTATTTCTTGTGGTATGAATTATGAATGTTTGAAAAGAAAATGTCATTTGTAGGTTATTCCCTTATACTTTTGAAAATAAAGCTTCAATGCGGTTATTTTCTTTGGAAGAATCTTCCATCACTATTTGGAGAATATTTGAGAATGCTTTTATTGAAAATTTCAGGAAAGACAAGACGCCAATGACTTTAGTTTTAGACCTTTCAAGGATTAATATGAAACCTAAAGAAAAGATTAAATATTTCAATCAACATTTCCTCACTTTAATGAAGATAATTCCACAAGCCTCCAAACTTGTTGATGACATTTCCATTGAATTCTATACTTCATCCCTACCCATGTTGATTTCAATGTTTGTCAAGAATGCTAAGAAAACTACCCTTGAAGCAACTTTCAAGGAAGCCCTAAAATTTGAAAAGAACATGTTAGGCATGAAAGGTAATCCTAGAGATGAATCCTCTAAATACAAAGTCAATCCTAAAGATAAATTGAATGTAAACAAAACCTCAGAAGATAAGAAATATATTGATTCCATGGATATGGAAGCCCTCCAAATAATTGTCAAAAACCTATCCAATGAAATCATTGACCTAAAAAGTAACCCCGGGGAAGGCTCTTCTAACCCCAATAATTTTTTTTAAGTTCCAACCCAAGAAATATAAGAGTACTTCTTTGACCAACAAGGCGAACTCCTCTGCTCCAGAGGGTATCAATATGGAATATATCATCCAAGCTCTCCAAGATGGGGAAAATGAAAATAAATCTGAGCCTAAAGAAGAAGAAGGAGAGGGAGATGAACATAAATATTAATCCCAAGAGGCTAATGAATCAGAAGAACAACATGAGCACTCCTCCATGAGCACTCCTCCTTTCCTACTAACTTTTGATATTTTCAATATAAATATCCATAATTGCATGGTAGATTTATGTGCCTCTTCTAATGTAATGTCATTCAAGGTATGTAAAAATCCAAATGTGAAACCCGAGGAATCTGACATCCAAATCATACAACTATATAGAACCATGGTTAAGGTAATTGGTGAGTTGAAAAGTGTTTTAATAAGGATTTCATCTAACCCTAAAGTATATCAAACTATTGACATTATAGTAGTGGATATACTTGATACCTATGGTATGCTTTTGAGCAGAGAATGGTTTGCAATGCTTAATGGATATTTTGCAACTGATTGGTCACATTTATGGATCCCATATAATGGAAAATCCAACCAAATCAGAGTTGATATGGAAAGATACATGAAACATGTGGTAACAGACTTGAACGAACCCAATGAACCCATTATGTTTAATCATTCAATTATGGGAAATTATTCTTACTATTCATTATTTGGGAATCACACAAGTGGAACTTCTTCTCATGTGGAATCAAACACACAATATGAAACCCTTCATTGCACTCAGATTGTTGAGCTCCATTGTTGAGCCCCATTGACATCACTAACCACACTAATTTAGAAAAGAAATAAAATTCCAAGTCCATACACAAACTGAAGAGAGACCCTAATATGTGGAATTTATTTTTTGATGGGTCCAAGTCTCTTGAAGGTGTAGGTGTTGGTTTCATACTAAAGGACCCTACTGGCAAGAAAAGCATAATATGAATCCCTTCTTCAGTGCCTAAGAAAATTAGTAGACTTGGGGGTAAAGAAAATTAAGGTATTTGGTGATTCAGGAATTGTTGTTAGAAAGGTAAGAAACACCATACATTGTCTTTCAAGTCATATGAAACATTAAAAACAAGAGGTATGATAAGTAATCATTTTTTTTGATGTTTTTAATATCAATCCTATTCCCCGGTCCTTGAACTATGACGCTATTTATTTTTTATCAAATGTAGGATGTAGACTAATTCCATTAGAAGGAATAGTGTCTGACACTTTTGCTATGGAATTATTATACACGCATTCAATTCTTGACAATGTGACCAACTGCAAAGTCTTTGATGATGACCAACAGATTATGATCTTCCTACACCTTGAAGGCAACTTCAAAGAATCCATAATCGATGAAGCTCAACATGATCAAGACATGATTTCATAGGTTCTTGAATCAACAGATCAACCACAACAAAATCACTAGGGAAGTCCAATAAATAATATCCCTAAGAACGTGGTAAGGCTGGAGAAATTGTATGATCTACAAGAAAAATTCAAAAAGATGACAAACTGAGAGACCAAAATCTCAACTATACAATATGATGTCATTAATTTAGGAACAAGCACCATGCCTCATAACATTAATCCATGGAAGAATTTTTCTTTTGCTGCAAAGAAAGCATTCATTAAATTATTCAAGGAGTACAAGAACATATTTTCTTGGACATATGATGACCTCAAGACCTATGATACCAAGATCATTCAACATGTCATTCCTATTAAACCTCAAACAAATCCTTTTCAACAAAAGTTAAGGAAAATGCACCCAATTTTAGAGCCTTAAGTAAAAGCAGGGCTAAATACATTATTGGTAGCAAGGATAACATTCCTAGTCAGACATACTCAATGGATTGCTAATATATTGCCTTTGAGGAAGAAGAGTGGAGATATTAGGTTTTGTGTTGAGTTTAGAAACTTGAATAAGGCTCTAGAGAAGGATAAGTATCTTGTGCCACCCATGGAGAAAATATTACAATGCGTATCTGAATTTGAAATGATATCATTACTAGATGGGTTTTCTGGATATAACCAAGTTCTAGTTTCCCATGATGATCAATTGAAAATTGCATTCCAAAAAAATGGGGGACTTATGCCTATAGAAAAATGTCATTTGGATTAATCAATGCTGGATCAACTTTTTAGAGAGCCATGGACATAGATTTCATAGGAATGATTGGTGATTGTGTAGTAGTATACTTGGATGATGTCACAGTCTTCTCCAAAGATCGAAAAGATCATATCACTCACTTGAAGAGGATCTTAAATATATGTAGAAGGTTTGGAATCTCAATCAACCCAACGAAGTCGGTCTTTGCAGTGGATTAAGGTAAACTCTTAGGATTTGTTGTATCAAATGAAGGCATGATGATTGAACCTGAGAGAACTGAAGACATTTCGAGAATACCTCCCCCTCATAAAAATAAATCTATGCAATCATTCCTTGGCAAGATCAACTTTGTGAGGAGATTTATCCCAAGCTTTATCGAGACTGTCAAACCACTAAAAGACAAGATTAAGAAGGACACAGAGTTTAAATGGGGTTTTAATGAAAAGTCCTTCTTTGAAAAAAAAAGCAGAGATAGCATAAGATTTGACACTTATGAGTCCCAATTTCAACAAAGATTTTATACTTTATACATTTGCTTCTAATATCGCATTTGCACATGTATTGACACAAAAGAATCAGGAACAAAATGAATATCCAATTGTATTTATGAGTTTGAGACTACAAGGGGAAGAATAATACTATCTTGAAGTATATAAACAAGCCTACATAGTCTATATGGCCATTAGACAATTTAGACCTTACTTGATCAAGTCAAAAACTAAGTTAATAGTACCAATTACCCCGCTGTAAGAAATCTCTTGGTACAAAAAGACCCAGGGAGAAAAGAGGCAATTGGAAGACAACCTTACAAGAATATGACTTGGAAATTGAGCTTGCTAAAATTTACAAGGGCCAAGGGTTATGTAAGTTGGCAGTTGAATTGGTAGATGAAATAACAAGTGAAGATGAGCTGCATCAAGATCAAATTTTACTTGAGAATGAAATATGTTATATCCCTATCAATACTGACTAGTGGTATTGTGAAATGAAGTACTATCTAGACCATAGATTAATACCACATTATAAGGAGCAGAATAAGAAGAGGGCTCTCATGCTTAAATCAACACAATACCAACTCATCCAAGGAACTCTATTAAAAAAGAACTATGATGGAATTCTGTTAAGATTCCTTGAAAAAGAAGATGTTGATAAGGTTCTAGATGAACTCCAATGGTCCAACTGGAGGACAATTTGGGGGAGATACCACAACACATACAATCCTGAGAGATGGATACTATTGGCCTACTTTGTTTAAATATTCTCATGCTCATTCCAGAAAATGCCACAAATGTCAAAGGTCAGCTGGAAAATAAAATAAGTCTGCTTTTCCCCTTCAACCTGTTACCATTGAACACTCATTCCAACAATGGGGTTTATATGTGATAGAGGAATTTCATCCCAATTCCTCTCAATTTCATAAGTACACCATCACTGTTATTGCACAAGTTGTAGGTTGGGAAAATCCCGACCCAACCACCAATTGGCGACAACTAGGAGAGCACCTACCCATTGTCACCTTAGGTAGGTGTTCCTGTCACTTTAGAGGTGAGATAGTCACCTCAAGGGGGGAATCCCGGTGACCCTAGGGGAAAATGAGATGGAAAATGATATGTATGGATGGATTCCCCTAAAGGTCAATTCTAAATGGAAGGGGGAACTTGGAAAATAGTCTTGGGAAAGGTTAAGGGTTTCCAAATGAGTTAAGTGACCTGTCGAGTGTAAGATACCCACCTGAGACACAATGAAAACCAAGTGTACTTGTAATATGTTAGGTGGAAAATAAAGTTAATATTTCTTTCTGTTGACGGGTGAAATTGACCATCCGTCAACTGGAAGAACGAGTCTGGTCTGAGGTTGTCTAAGTAACCCAAGATGTTTGGTGTAACTCATTTTGACGGGTTTAATGGCTCCGTTAACCAATCTAAAATCCTAAAAATAAAATGAAAAGAAAGAAATAACTAACTAATGATAACAAATATAATATATATATATATATATATATATATATATATATATATATATATATATATATACTTACTCTGATATAACTGTTTTAAGTGTGTTTAGGCAGAACAAGAAAACATAAAAATCCCATTTATGAACAACATTTATAGGTTGTGAGTCTTACTGGAAACTCACGAAATCAATGTGAAAATAATTGATTTTGAAAAGAAGATAAAGAAAGCACATTCAAAATATTTTTGTTTTCTCTATATTAATCTTAACAAATCATGAATTAACTAAACTATGAAACACAAATGTACAGATAGCAAAAGCTGATCTAAACTTTCTGGTTTCACTATGCATAATTGACAGAAATTAGAAACATAAAGGAGCTAACCTGATGTTAGTTTGTGAAATGTATCCGGGATTCTGTGTGAACAAGAGGCTTCCAACCACCACGCCTATGAGATAAATCTACAATAGACTTATAGTGCAAATGTTCTGAATAAATTCATAACTTGTCCTAGTAACTAAAATTTAATAACAGAATAGGTAATACAAATAAACTCTGTGATTTTATGATCACAAGTGATTACAATAAGATAAATCTAAGTGTAACACATTGCATTTCATTATTCAACTAAAAATCAAAGAGAAATCCTGTCATTTAAATTAAAGAAACGATCACAGTGTCAATATCTAAAGCAACAAATTATGGACGATATTTATAACATGAGTATCCCAAAATATAATAGATCATTGAGTCTAAAGCTACAAGACCTATTAATATACCGGGATTAACAAAACATTAATGAAAACACTATTCACAAAAGTCTAAAGCCAAAATGCTTATGCGTTGTTTCATTTAGTCTTGGAATCATTCGTCCATCTTCTGCTCTAGGCCAAGATGCCTGTCAATTAAAAAATGCATGGTTTTTAAAGTGTCTTTGGCAAATCTGATCTCCCTATCTATGAGGATAAGATCCGATCCCATAAGATCAAAACATTACAAATATGGGGGTCTACAACCACCCATGATCAAATTGTATCTTAAAAAATTTATGAAAGTTTTCCCTACTTACAAAAGGAGATAACTAATCAACTAGATCGAGCATGTTCCATACCATAAGATCAACATCTGATATACCATGTCCTAAAAAAAATGAAATGAGAATAAGTTAAATATTTTATTAACAAATAACTACTAAGTTTTATATGAAAATGACTTGGCTATAGAATCTCTCGATTCTGTAGCTAGTCTTATATTGGTAAAAGAAATCCAGGTTTAAACGATTTGATTTTTAAAAATAACATGGTTGTAATAAAAATCGTTTTACCATTTAACTAAACAACTAAACAAAGATCAAGATATCTCGGAATTTATTATGGCCTTCACACTGTCAACATTCTTTATCACAATGTTGCCTGTCTTTTTAAGACGCTTGGCTTCTCTCTAATCATTTGCCTTGAGTTCACGGTTTTCTTTTGCCAACAATTCATTGTGAGCTGAGAGAGCTTTGATTCTTGCTTGGAGAATGGGGATATCTGTATAGTACTGCCCAATCCAATGCAAGCAGAATTTGCAATGCACAACATGGGTGATCTATTGAGGGAGCAAATAATTGGGTGCAAGAACATCAACGCTACC
This sequence comes from Picea mariana, assembly GCA_032191745.1. Taxonomy (NCBI): domain Eukaryota; kingdom Viridiplantae; phylum Streptophyta; class Pinopsida; order Pinales; family Pinaceae; genus Picea; species Picea mariana. The sequence continues at coordinate 423,878 of JASDQU010739671.1, read as the reverse complement.
TGTTGTCGGACCTTGCTCGAGATTTATGCCAGTAAACCCCTTGCTACCCTTGAGGCATGGTGGGGTACTGTTAACATAGTCGAATGGTTGATTAGGATCCGGTTTGGGACAATCTGGATATTCCTCTACGAGAAACCTTTCAATCTAGGAGTCTGAATCCTCATGGATTGATTACACATAATTCTCGAAATGAGTCGACCAGACCTCTTATTTTGAAATCCTACCATTGCATGCTTTTGTTTGCGAGAATTTTCAATACAGGGCTTCGTATTAGCGTTAGGGTCAACAAATAAGTCATGCATGGCAGTATCATTTAACTCAGTATTTACCTTCTATTGTCCAGGTAAAAACCGATCGGGTATTACCTCATGATGAGGGTTTTTCTTCAAAGGATCTAGCTGGTCATTTGAGAAATCACAATGTTTCTCTATCAAAGTCTTATCCAACATAGGGTTTTCTATAGAAATGTCTGTAACAAAACCGTTTCGAGCTAAGAACCCATCCCAATCATCACTCAGGGTTTTCAAACGATGAAGCAACAACATTTTAATTAGACCATGATGAAAGAGGCTAGAATCAAGGCTCCGCTTCTTGTATCTTTTCGACATTTTGTACAAAATCCTTAGAAAATAAAACGACCCATTCAAATGGAAGCCTATAAAGTGCATAAGCAATCACACATGATAAAGAAAAACCAGGCCATAACAGCCCTCACAGGTAATAAATTGTTTAAGAACTGATAACATACCGTGGCATCTAACCTTGAGCAAGGAAACATGAATACCTTTATCACAACATTCAATCTTTCTGGAAGTCATGAAAAGACTCCAGGGCACTTCGTCAATTTTTGAATTCTTAAACCACTTCTGACCGGATAGAGGAATCCCTGTTGCTTCACTCAAAAAATCTTCAGTCACCTCCAGCTGAATATCACCAACCTTTGCTCTACAACCATCAAACATTTGGGTGAATTCTTTGGCCATGCGAAGGTTATACCCTTTGAACCTCTTAATGAAAATATCCCAACCTTGGCCTTTCAAGTCTTTGACTGCATCATCATGGGACAACAACTCTTGAGAGCCATTGGTCTCTATTCAGACTACAGGATCCATTAAGGGTATGACCAGACTGTAACAAGGGCGACTCAAACTAACTGTGGGTTTAAATGACATAAGCGGAAGGAACAAGTTCAAGCGGATACCATGTAAACAAAATAGGTAGAGCACTTGTGCGATCACAACATACACATGAAGGTCTCAGTCATGGAGTTTGAACACTTATGGTAATGAAATCCCCAAGTACGTAGCACTACCCAAACCCTTAACTTGTAATGAGAAGCCTGTCACTTCATTCTGCCAGCCAAAACGAAGTACAAGATACGATTCTGGTGTGTTTAATTCCCACGTCATGTAATGGACAAAGTCGATTTGCAAAGGGTTGAAATGAATATGTTTTTATAATCCAAATGTGAATCGATATTTGATATTATAGTTGATTTACAAGGGATTCAAATAAATAATCTTACAGTCCAAATGCAAATAAACATGGGTATTATATTGACATTCAAACAAACCCAAAAGGAAAAATCATTCAAGTATTAAATAAGATGTCAGTGGATTGAACCTTTAAAAACCATGCTTGAAAAGGGATATAATACAAAATTAAGTTTTCATGCCTGATTCATGCTTTCAGTCATGAATCAAGCCTGAAAACGCAAGATAAAAATAAAAAAAGAATAATCAAACATCTTTTACAATCCAATAATCACCCCCAAATGGTAATATTTATAGGATGAGGTGTAGGCAGCTACAGGAAGTGTCGTTTTTCGTTCAAAATAGAAAAAACATGTAGGGCTGCCAACAATGGTGACTTACTGGGAGAAACAATTATCTCTGCATTACCAACGAGATCATGTTAGGATTGATTAGAATGATTAAAAATTAAAGAACAACTGAAAAGTAATCAACCATCCCAATCAAATCCCAAAAAACATCACACAATCAAGCTTCATATGTCTCTCTGTTCAAACAAAATCCGGTGACAAGTTTTAATTACAAGAGCAACGATGTTCGAGCTAATGACTTTGATACTGTTGACAGAGCCATTGCTGCCAGTAGGCATCCATAGCCTCGGTAGGGATGTCAATTAACCCACTCTGACGCCTCTACCCTGTTCAAGAATTGTCAATTCAAAATGAAGGGAATTTTGCGATTAATATCGAAATTTATACCTGATAATTTTCTTGAACCCGACATTGCTTCACTGCTAGCAGGCCTGTTCAGTACCCCAAAGAAGTTGTCTTGGAATAATGTATTCATTTACCCGCTTCCTGTAGACCTGTTCAGTATCTCGGCGGGTTTACAGACACTTCCCACAACTCTCTATAAATTATTTATAATTTGATATGAATTCGGAAGAGAGGGGTGATGCTGAAAATTTCAGTTTTCAGAACACTTGATATTTTTGAGCCTTAATTGTTTTTCGCTTGATGACCTTCATAATGATTTGAAAATAGTTTTATGATAAGAATAACTTTTTGAGGATAGGAAGGCATACTTGAGTTGTTTTCTTTGAAAACATGGACAACGTAAAGAGCTTTAATGATGATCGTGTTTTCTCATAATTATAAAGTGAAACCAGGAAACCTACTTCGAACAAAAAGTTTCTTTAGCTAGTCCGCGTTTCAGCAATTTACAACATTGATGCTATGAAATGACCTTGACTATTGCTTCATATGAGGCATTTTGGTTTCCCTTCATGAACTAAAAGGTGACACAGACATAAGTTTAATCAGAAAGCAGTAAAAACAAGAAAAATGAAAAGAACCAAAATCCAAAAAAAAAAAGAAAAGTTAAAAAGAAAATATGTACAGATGTCAATTTGGAATTATCAGGAAAAATACCTTTTGAGAGCTTGGCCATTCACCGGGAAGGTGTCTGGATGTCCCTCCAAATTGTGTAGACGGAAAGAGCTGGGACCCAGTTTTTCAGCGATTACAAATGGTCCTAACCACAAGATTTGAAACTTGGTGTGTTCCCTTTTTCCCTCGTGGGGTTTATCCCACTTGAGAACCAGGTATCCTACCTCGAAATTTCTATCTGAAGAAGAGTTTGAATCAAACCAGATTTTCACAATCTGTTGATGTTGATCCATCTTTTTCTTTTCCTGCACTCTTACTTCCTCCAGTTTCAACAAGGCATTGATTCGACTTTCAAGAGGGGGGCATAACTCTTCTTGGAATTTCTTCGATAATTGCAGGGATGGGAGAAGAACATGAGGAGGTAGGATTGCTTCTCTCCCATAAACGAGAAAGAAAGGAGAGTTACCAACAAAAGATTTGGGTGTTACTCTGTTATCCCATAATGCATTAAACAATGCGTTGTGCCAGTTCTTATGGTTTTCAGAGACTGTCCTCTTAATGATCTTGATCAAATTTTTGTTTGTTGATTCTGATAGGCCATTTCCTTGGGGGTAGTAGCTGGAAGAATATTTAAATTTAATCCCTTTTTCTAAGGCGAATACATTCATATCGAGGGATGAAAAGTAAGAAGCATTATCGAAGACCAAACATTCGAGAATGCCGAATCTAGTAATGATATTCGAGTTAAGGAAGGATACTACCTGATTAGTGTTTACCACTTTCATAGGTGCAACCTCGCACCATCTGGTAAAATAATCCGTTGTTGTAATGATATATTTATGCTGCTGTGAAGAAGCAAGGTTAATTGGCCCTCTGATGTCAAGACCCGACTGCTGAAAAGGTGAATCCACTGAAACAGGTTGCAAAGGGAATGCTTCTTTTTTCACTCGTCCCACATCCTTTTGGCAGATTGTACATTTATGACATAATGCATGGGCATCTTTAAATAACGTGGGCCAATAGTACCCATCTCTTAACACTTTGTGAGCAGTGGTGTCTCCACCAGCCTCACTCGCATGAAGTTCAGATAACACTTTTTTTGCTTCATCTTTTTCCAAACAACGCATAAGAACACCATCAAAATTCTTTCGAAATAATATGTCATTTATTAGCTGGAAAGATGCAGATTTTAACCTTAGTGCTCTTCTGTTTTTAGGATCAAGATAGCGAGGAGCAGATCCATTTTCAAATAAAATTTTATATCATCATACCAAGAATTAGCAACAACTTGTGTGCAACAAATTTGATTTTCATTGAGATGATTTATAGGTGGGATATTAATTTGACTTTCTTGTTCTTCAACTGAATCAACCACTAGATTACATAGGCCTTGACCTATAAAAATTTGTGCAGGAGTTATTTCGAGGTCTTATTTTTGTAATGATGTCATCCAATTTGCCCGTTTTTCTCGTAGTTCCTTTTTTACTAATAAGTTTCTTATGACAGGGTAAGGAACGATGACTTTAGTTCTGAATTCCAACAGATATGATCGGAAGTGTTTCACAGCTTGAAAACAACATATGCATGTTGATCTACAGCTGGGTAATTCAGTTCAACCCCTTTAAAATCTGAGCTCATGAAGGAAATAGGGATTTCATTGCTTTCATTATTTTTTTCTGTTAACACAACAACATAAGACCGATCGGAGGTGAAAGTGTAAAGAGTGAAATCTCACGAGAAATCAGGGCTCATCAAGGAAGGGGCTTCCACTATGGATTTTTTGATGGAATCAAAGGCTTGAATTTCTTGTGCTCCCCAACGATACTAAACATCCTTTTTAATTAAATTCTGTAACAGTCTTACCATTTCTGAAAAACTCGGGACAAATCTTCTGACAAAATTAATCTGGCCTAAAAAGGATTGCATGGATTTTTTAGAGGAGGGGGGGAAGCTTGGCAATGGCTTGAGTTCTTTCGAGATCGATGATCATTCTATCACTGGACACTATGAACCTGAGCAGTTTTCCTTGTTCCACTGCAAAGACTGACTTCTTAGGGGTGAGAGATATGCCATACTTGCGGCATCATTCTAGAACAGTCCTAAGGTGAGACAAGTGATCTTTCTTGTTTTTGGAGAAAACGGTAACATCATCAAGATAGACCACTACCAATTGGTTTATGAGGCCATGAAAAGAAATGTCCATTTCTCTCTAGAAAGTGGCCTCGACATTTATGAGTCCAAAATGCATCTTCCTGTAGGCATAAGTGCCCCAGGGGGTACGAAAAGTGGTTTTTAACTGGTCTAGTGGAGACATAAGGACCTGGTTGTTTCCCGAAAAACCATCTAACAACGATAGTCGTTCGAAACTAGATACTTGTTGAAGAATTTGTTCCATTGGAGGAATGGGGTAATTGTCTTTATCAGATGCTCGATTCAAGTTACGAAAATCTACACAGATTCGAATTTCATCGCTTTTCTTCCTTACAGGAACTAGATAAGACACCCATTGTGTGTGTCTCACTGGGAAAATTATCTTTGCATTTAGTAATTTATTCAGTTCTTTCTTGACAATCGATTCTAATTTGGGGTGCATCTTTCTTAATTTTTGCTGAAAATGCTGAGTTTGTGGTTTCATGGGGATGATATGTTGTTTTATATTAGGATCAAATGTTTTTAAATCATCATATGTCCAGGCGAAAATGTCTTTAAATTATTTAAACAGTTTGATGAATGCAAATCGTTCTTGCTCAGAGCATCCCGTTCCCAAATTGATATTTTGAGGATTATCTTTAGTCCCTAAATTTACCGTCTCAGAAGTCAAGGAAGAACTGCGTGTTTTACAATTCACTGACCCTCTAAATTTATCATGTAAATCATAAAAATTTTCTAGTCTTACAACGGATCTGGGAATAGAGTTTACTAGATCAAACGTCGATTCAGGAGATCTAGGATCTGATATTACCGTGAAGTTGCAAAGGTTTTCATCGTGAGTTCCTTCATCGATGATTGCACCTTGGAAAGTGTCCTACATATGCAAGAAGTTGATGATCTGCTGATCATCGCCAAACACTCTCAAATTGGTGATGTTATCCGAGATCGACGGCCTGAACAATAATTCAATCAAAAATGCATTCAGAGAAAGACCTTTTGCAAGAAAAAGTTTAGAAGCGTCGTTAGCCAATAGGTCTGCCTCATAATTACTTAGTCTAGGAATGGAATTGATGTTAAATGCTAAAAATTTATGTATCAAACTCCATACCTCAGTTTCATAACTTCTCAGATGTGGTGACAAGCAGTGTATGGATTTTATTACCTATCTGACCACTATCTCCGAATCACCGAACATTATTAAATTTCTTATGTCCATATCCAAAGATTTTTTAAGCCCCTGTAGGAGTGCTTCAGATTTGATAGTGTTATTAGTGCACTCGAATTCTAATCGACAGGCAATAAAAGTCCTATTATCTGCAGGGTCGATGAGTACACACCCTGCACCGACTCCTTCTTTGGATTTGGATCCGTCAAAGTACAGTGACCATATCTAAGTTTCGTCAGCAATATTTGGCACATTTGGCAGAGCTGGTGACTGAGTACAAGTCATGATTTCTGATTGTTGCCCGGGATCCGTGAAGGGGGGAAATTTTGATCATGAAGTTACCAAAGAAAGTGTTCATTCCCTGCATTTCGAGTGAATTAGTGGATGCAGTGAAAGGTTTATTCAAATCATTCAGATATGTCATGGTATGCTTGAGATAGAGTTCGCGGTTTATCCTAATTTTATTTGGTTGTCCATTTTCTGGCAACCACAAATGAGACCATTCTGTGGCAAAGTAACCATGTAGTTGCTCAGACCAGTCCCTGCTTAAAAATAAACCATAGACTTATGGGATTTCAACAATAATGATATCAATAATTTGGTGAACTTTAGGATTAGAATATAACCTAACCATAACATCTTTATGTTCGTTGATTACCTTAACGTTCGTCCGATCGAGCTGAATGATTTTGAGACTAGAAGGTTGAACCTCTGCGTTATTTTTTTGGCAAACAGATAAAGGCATCACATTTGATGATGCGCCAGAATCAACCATGCAATTATGTAAATTTCTATTGAAAATTTCAAAAGTTAATAAGAAAGGCAGGACATTTTTATGAGTATTAACAACAGAATTCTGCTGATTTTTTGCCACTGTCCCTGAAACAATTTTATCTACATTCGATACAGTTTTTTCAGTTAGATCCCCTTTATCCGGAAGTTCGGATTTCGTTTTGGTGGGGATCTTTTGGGCCTTTTTAGAATTGATTTCTCCAGTCTTTTTGCTGCTAGGATCATTGTTCTTACTATTTTCTGCGATATTTTGAAGCATTTTTTGCAGAACAAGAGGAAATTTCAAAAGCTCGTAAACATAAATATCAGCCCTCAATTTCTTTAAATCTTCAATCAAGTCATATTCTAAGACTGAGGCTGCTAAACTCTGTTTTATTTCAACTTGTTTCGATTGTTTTGGAGGCACATTATTACTCATTTCGGGAGAGGGTTTGCTCTGTACTTTGCTTCTTGTGTTGTAAGGGTGGATAGTTTCAAAGTTTGCTTGAAAAATACTGTCAGAGAAATGTTCAAAGATATTGGGAGATGACTCCTTTTCTTCAGGTACTTCTTTCTCAACTATGTCTTTTGAAATTTTAGGGGGTACAAAATTATCATGTGCTTCAAGAATGGTTTGCAGAGCGCATTGTAAGATTTCAAAATTAAGACCTTCAGGGGTTCGATTTGGTCCGTTGGGGGGAAAAGGATTTCTAAAAGGAGGTTTAAAACTTCCTTTGCTTGAGGATGCTTCTTTGGTTGATCTCTTCAAGTCTACAACTTGATTCGATAATATTTGGACAACCTTTTGCAAACTTTCTAAGTCTAGAGTTTCTGGTTGGATTTTGGCTTGGGGAGGCCTTGCAAGTATTTCTATTTTCTTTTTAGAGGAAGAAGTTGTTTGAGCTTCACTATTGAGATTGTCTTTCAAGCTTAATATATCCTTTTCAATTTGGCTTGCCTCTCCGAAGGATTCCAACAATGAATACTTTTTAGACCTTTTAACCCAAATTGCTATATTATTATGCAGGCGTTGGGTGTAATATGCAACAATTAGACTCTTAGCAGGCATTGAATCTGTGGGAATTCGATTCTTTAACGTAAGGAATCTTTGGTTAAAATATTTTCCTTTCTCCTTAGGGTTCATTTTTAGGCTAGAGAGTTCTATAACCAAGACTTCAGGGGATTTATCATCCCCAAATTTCTCTAAGAAATAAGTTTCGAATTTGTCCCAAGAGACAATGGTCTGGGGCTGTTGGGAAAAATACCATGTGGAGGCATTGCCCTCAAACGTATAAGGAAAGAGTCTACATACGACATCTTCATGCTCTACACTTTGGAGTCTAATGGCCAACATAAAATTATTTATGTGATCCTCAACAGATTGTTTAGAATCTGGATCAAACTTAGGCAACCATTTCTCCGGGTGTTTTGGTAGTGGGTGTTGAGGTCCAGTTATAGCCACGACATATTGATTGAGCCAGGTTTTGGCATGATTTTTTTGGTTTTCCATGGGTGTAGGTGGTGTCGAAGGTTGATATGGTTCAAATGAGGAACTGCCTTCATCATATGACTCTCCTCCCTAAGAGGATGTAGATGAACCAGGTGGGGAAGGCAGGATACCGGATCCTCCAACTCCAAGAGTAGAGATTTGGGTAGGATATGTAGTATTATCTCCTAAAGGGTTTAATAGCAGACCAATTCCTTCAAGTTGCTCTCAGATATCTGAGAAATCTAAAGGTTGATTGAGAGGTCTATTGGGTTGTTTGATACAGGCCAAAGCACTATGTGTCCTTAGGAGTGACTGATGAACAATCTCTTGTATGTCAGCCCCTTTAGGATTAAGTGTTACTGGATCAACGAGAATCTCAGGATTTTCGTTCGAGGTAGTTGTTGTTTCAAAAGTAATGTTGTTGTCTGAGCGACTACGTGTTACTAGAGGGGAGCGAGTACATGGGGGAGGAGTCTTACGACCTCCATGTGCCATCAATTTCAATCAGTCCCTCCTTCTAGTGCCATTTGTTGACGGGCGAAATTGACCATCCGTCAAATGGAAGAACAAATCTGGTCCGGGGTTGTCTAAGTAACCCAAGCCGTTTGGTGTAACTCGTTCTGACGGGTTTAATGGTTTCGTTAGCCAATCTAAAATCCTAAAAATAAAATGAAAAAAAGGAATAACTAACTAATGCTAACAACTATAATATATATATACATATACTTACTCTGATATAACTGTTTGAAGTGTGTTTAGGCAGAACAAGAAAACATAAATATCCCATTTATGAACAACATTTACAGGTTGTGAGTCTTACTGGAAACTCACGAAATCAATGTGAAAACAATTGCTTTTGAAAAGCAGATAAAGAAAGCACATTCAAAATATTTTTGTTTTCTCTATATTAATCTTAACAAATCATGAATTAACTAAACTATGAAACACAGATGTATAGATAGTCAAAAGCTGATCTAAACTTTCTGGTTTCACTATGCATAATTGACAGAAATTAGAAACGTAAAGGAGCTAACCTGATGTTAGTTTGTGAAATGTATCCAGGATTCTGTGTGAACAAGAGGCTTCCAGCCACTGTGCCTACGAGATAAATCTGCAATAGACTTATAGTGCGAATATTTTGAATAAATTCATAACCTGACCTAGTAATTGAAATTTAATAATAGAATAGGTAATACAAATAAACCTTATGATCGTATGATTAGAAGTGATTACAATAAGATAAATCTGAGTGTAACATGTTTCATTTCATTATTCAACTAAAAATCAAAGATAAATCTTGTCATTTAAATTAAAGAGATGATCACGATGTCAATATCTAAAGCACCAAATTATGGACGATATTTATAACATGAGTATCCCAAAACATAATAGATCATTGAGTCTAAAGCTACAAGACCTATTAATATACTAGGATTAAAAAAACGTTAATGAAAACACCATTCACAAAAGGTTAAAGCCAAAATGCTTATGCGCTGTTTCATTTAGTCTTGGAATCATTCGTCCATCTTCTGCTCTAGGCCAAGATGCCTGTCAATTACAAAATGCATGGTTTTTAAAGTGTCTTTGGGAAATATGATCTCCCTATCTATGAGGATAAGATCCGATCCCATAAGATCAAAACATTACAAATATGGGGGTCTACAGCCACCCATGATCAAATTGTATCTTCAAAAATTTATGAAAGTTTTCCCTATTTACAAAAGGAGATAACTAATCAACTAGATCAAGCATGTTCCATCCCATAAGATCAACATCTGATATACCATATCCTGAAAAAAATGAAATGAGAATAAGTTAAATATTTTATTAACAAATAATTACTAAGTTTTATATGAAAATGACCTGGCTGCAAAATCTATCGATTCTATAGCCAGTCTTATATTGGTAAAAGAAATCCAAGTTTAAACGATTTGATTTTTAAAAATAACATGGATGTAATAAAAATCATCTTACCATTTAACTAAATAACTAAACAAAGATCAAGATATCTCAGAATTTATTATGGCCTTCACACTGTCAGCATTCTTTATCACAATGTTGCCTGTCTTTTTAAGATTCTTGGCTTGTCTTTGTTCATTTTCCTTGAGTTCATGGTTTTCTTTTGCCAACGATTCATTATGAGCTGAGAGAGCTTTGATCCTTGCTTGGAGAATGGGGATATCCATATATTATTGCCCAATCCAATGCAAGAAGACTTCACAATGCACAACAGGGGCGATCTGTTGAGGGAGCGAATAATTGGGTGCAAGAACATCAATGCTGCCTGTTGCCGGCCCTTGACTATGATTTATGCTAGTAAACCCCTTGCTACCCTTGAGGCATGGTGGGATATTGTTAACATAGTTGAATGGTTGATTAGGATCCAGTTTGGGACAATCTGGATCTTCCTTTGCGAGAAACCTTTCAATTTCGGAGTCTGAATCCTCATGGATCTCGATCGAATCGATCAGGATCACATGAGGCTTGGATCGATTACGTAGACTTATCGAAATGAGTTGACCAGACCTCTTATTTCGAAACCCTACCATTGCATGCTTTTGTTTGTGATACTTGTCAATACAGGGATTCGTATTAGCGTTAGGGTCAAGAAATAAGTCATTCACGACGGTATCATTTAACTTAGGATTGACCTTCTATTGTCCAGGTAAAAATTGATCGAGTATTACCTCATGACGAGCGTTTTTCTTCAAAGGACCTGGCTGGTCATTTGAGAAATCACAATGTTTCTCTATCGGAGGCTTATCCAACATAAGGTTTTTTGTAGGAATGTCTGTAAAAAAATTGTTTCAAGCTAAGAACCCATCCCAATAATCACTCAGAGTTTTCAAATGATGAAGCAACAACATTTTAATTAGACCATGATGAAAGAGGCTAGAGTCAAGGCTCTGCTTCTTGTATCTTTTCGACATTTTGTACAAAATCCTTAGCAAATAAAATGACACATTCAAATGGAAGCCTATAAAGTGCATAAGCAATCACACATGGTAAAGAAAAACCAGGCCATAACGACCCTCAGAGGTAATAAATTGTTTAATAACTGATAAAAGACCATGCGATCTAACCTTGAGCAAGGAAACATGAATACCTTTATCACAACATTCAATCTTTCTGGAAGTCATGAAAAGACTCCAGGGCACTTCATCAATTTTCGAATTCTTAAACCATTTCTGACCGGATAGAGGAAGCCTTGTTGCTTCACTCAAAAACTCTTTAGTCACCTCCAGCTGAATATCACCAACCTTTGCTCTGTAACCATCAAACATTTGGGCAAATTCTTTGGCCACGCGAAGGTTATACCCTTTGAACCTCTTAATGAAAATATCCCAACCTTGGCCTTTCAATTCTTTGACTGCATCATCATGGGACAACAACGCTTGAGAGCCATTGGGCTCTATTTGGACTACAGGAGCCATTAAGGGTATGACCAGACTGTAACAAGGGCGACTCAAACTAACTATGGGTTTAAATGACAGAAGAAGAAGGAACAAGTTCGAGCGGATACCATGTAAACAAAATAGGTAGAGCACTTGTGCGATCACAACATACACATGAAGGTATTCATCATGGAGTTTGAACACTCCTGGTAATGAAATCCCTGATTACATAACACTACCCAAACCCTCAACTTGTAATGAGAAGCCTGTCACTTCATTCTGCCAGCCAAAACGAAGTACAAGATACGATTATGGTGCATTTAATTCCCACGTCATGTAATGGATAGAGTCGATTTGCAAAGGGTTGAAATGAATATGTTTTTATAATACAAATGCGAATCAATATTTGATATTATAGTTGATTTACAAGGGATTCAAATAAATAATCTTATAGTCCAAATGCAAATCAACATGGTTATTATATCGACATTCAAACAAACTCAAAAGGAAAAACCATTCAAGTATTAAATAAGATGTAAGTGGATTGAACCTTTAAAAACCATGCTTGAATAGGGATATAATACGAAATTAAGTTTTCATGCCTGATTCATGCTTTCATTCATGAATCAAGCCTAAAAATGCAAGATAAAAATAAAAAAAGAATAATCAAACATCTTTTACAATCCAATAATCACCCCCAAATGGTAATATTTAGAGGATGAGGTGTAGGCAGCTATAGGAAGTGTCGTTTGTCGTTCAAAATAACAAAAACATGTAGGGTTTCCAACACTTTCCCTAATTGAAACAATATTAAATGATATATATCAACATATARAAGATAAAAAAGGCTGCAAAATAAGTGCTAAAAGTGTAATTGAATAGGCAAGAGACAAGCTAGTGAAAGGTAGCTCAACCAAACAATGATAAAGCAATACTTTAGCACAAAAACAAGGCTGAAATATTTTTTTTACTRCAGTGATATTTATCATCCTTATGGATGTAGAAAACCAAGATTTATAGCAGAAAAATCATCCAATGAAAACCACTTCTAACTAGCTCAAAAAGTGCGCGAGGGTTAGTAGTTTTTTGGGGTAAAGTTGTAGCCAATTCATAGGGTTAGTTTAGGAGTTATCTAGGGTTAGAGAGTTAGTTTTCTGCATCCCTAATGTTTTTTTGTTAGTTTTGTAATGGCAGAAAGAATTAACGGATGAAAGTGGATTCCTCAATGAGGCAAGAGAACCTAGGGCTCAAGGAACAAATTCCAGGTGAGAGAACTTTAAAACTTGAAACTTTCACGTTTACCAATGCAATGTTTTATTTCTCCAATACAATGATTAGTTCCTTTTATTATGTGTTAATGGGGTCAAGATAAAAGAGCTAATACTACTACCTCCTTGGGGGTATAAACCCTCTTATATCCCAAGGAAAGTAACCTAGCTATGGTTTTAAAACTAAGGGGTGTATGCCCTTATAATTCCTTAGCAAAACCCTTGCAAACAATAAATTCTATGCTTAAAAAAATGATGGAGCTAAAGTAGGGGGTATGCAATTATACTCCCTACCAAGCCTTAGAAAAATAAACCTTGATGCTTGAATTACAAATGATAACAATAAGTAAAAGGATTACCAATCCAAATGGCAACAAGATATGGACCATAACATGCCAAGATAACCACCATAATAGAAAAATAATTACCTCCTAAGGCTAGTACATCATCATCATCAACTCCAGATCTAAAGAGAAACCATATCATATCACAATATAGCAAAAATACTCAAGGGTAGCAAAAATTTCAGTCCAATACTTCTCAGAATGGGAAAGTTGTGTTTTAAAATGAGATCTTATGATCTCTATTTATACAAAATGTCACTTAAATAGTTTTTCCACATTAGCAAGGGTAAAAAATAATACAAGGGGTCCATGACCCTTATATTACCCCTTGCAACCAAACAATATTAAACAATTAATTTAAAATCCACTTTTACACAAAAAGAAACCCTAGCTTAAGGTGACGTCACCTTTAGGGGACGTTTTGACACTAGGAACAAGTCGTTGGAGTTGGATATGCATGGTTAGGCCTCCAAAGGCCATATGTCAATCATCTAGGCCATCTCCTCATGGTCAAGACCTTCTTCTCCTCAAAATTTCCATGTTTCAATGAACAATAACTTCACCACCAAACCCTATCCCTTCTAGGTGACATCATGCCTCCAAAGATGACATTTTTCCTCTCCTAGGAAAAATGTTTGGCATGTAAGGTCTAGGTCACATATTCCACAATGTATTCTAGGACTCTGAAGGTATCTCTCTCTCATACAACATGTGGTCCCTTGGCATCCAACCTGTGGGCATCAAGGACCATGGAAGCCTAATCTAGGATTTTTCCTCCAACACTATCCACCCACTAGGTCCTGCAAAGACAAATAAGCATGCCCTCCAAGGATGTCAAGTCATAATATCATGATGAGTAAATGAAATAAATAAATGAGCCACCTAAGCATGTGCATCAAATATTATTCGGTCAAACAAGTGAGTTCTCAAAGACATTATGCAACTTTCCAATCTTGGATATGGGAGGTTTGACGAGGTGTCCTAATGGGTAGATATTTCCCTAAGCAAAGAAGTGTTTCCCAAGTGATCCCTCTCTAATCCATGTGAAGTAGATGAAGTGGTTTATGGATCAAGACTCACTGGGCATGGGGGTCATGATATACAAGGGGTTTTAGTGTCTCATTCATGGGTGCCTTTGTAGAGGGTGTGTGGCACCTTCGTTTGCAATGCATTTTTTCCAAGCCCTTCCTCTTTCCATTCTTTGTTTCTTTCATGTTTCAAGGAATGAGTTGAAGGACAATTTCATGGCATGGTTTCGAGATAATTACAATGTCACTCACAAATACCTTGCGAAAATGAGAATTTTGGCTCGTTATGAGACCCCCTTTCTCTCATTTGTGCGAATGAGAGCCACTACCCTAGATTGGTGACCAGATTACGGTAATTTCATACCGCTAGATACCTATGAACATGATAGGTCAGCTCGTGGTGAGACCTCCTATCCTCCAACCAACCCCCTAAGCATTCTATCATTTATTCTTGTCGGTCGCCCTTTTCTTACAGAGAATCATTTCATTTCTTTCTCAGGGGATCCATGGGTGAAGCATCTGGAAGGTTTATATATAGGCTTTTATCTTTTTTAGCCAAAAATAATCTGTATGGGACTTCAGCCTCTTCTTTCCATAGAATGAGGGACAACCCCTCCTTGGGTCAATACACCCTAAGATCCCAAGAGATAAGAAAATGGGGGGTTTTAGGTGATGGAAAGTTGTAAGTATGGATGGGAACAATATGGTGGCTCTTCAAAGGAGTTCATAGTAGCAAACCCAGTCTCGAGGAAGACCATTTATTAGGGCATAATGTCAACCAACAAGGTGAAACAGGGTAAAAGGCATAATTTCCAACCATATGTCATGAAATATAAAGTTGTATAAGATACAACATACCCAAAATTCCTCAAATATTGAAATGACACTCACCATAATACCTGACTTGTACCTCATGGAGCAAGGCCCAGTGCCACTCGGAAGATATCTTCTAGTGGGGAAAATCCCCCTATTTCTATACAAGGGTCAAAGTATAGAAAGAGCAATGATCTCCATTAAAATATGGTTCTATTTCTGAACTACCCCAAACTACCTAAACTTAAAAGACAAGAGAAGGAAAAGTAGGTGTACCTTAGGTTCTTCCGGCTGATATAGACCTCCTTCACCTTTGTAGTTCCTTAGATTGTTGGTTTCCTCCCAAAGATGACCTGCAAACAACTTAGACAAACAAAGATACAAGATTTCTCTCTCTACTTATAAATGTTAGTGTTCAGATATAGATATAAACACATCAATCAATTAAGCACAATAGACACAATGCGTTGTGACATGAAAATAACTCTTTTATTCATATGTGAATATTACAAAAGTTACAACCTTCTTATCGACAAACACTCCATGAACCTGGTCCAAGCTCCTCTTACTTCTGCTCCAAGTGCATCATTCCTATACTTCCTCTCACAATCATCTGATCTATTTGGGAAAAGGGAAGGGATTGCATAAAGAGAAAGGGTTGGAGGGGGAATGTTGAGGCCAAATCTCAGAAAGGGCTGCAAAACTTGGAGTAGAGGGGGAAGGGATTTTGGAAGAGTTTATATGTTCTATTGATTGGATGTGGAATGGGACCCCAATACCTCCTTTTATATAACAAAAGGATAGTTATTTGGTTTGGGGATGGGATACAATGGGTGAATTGGTTGGGAAACCCTCCATATCCTGTAAACTCCACCGAATTCCTTGCAACTTTTTATTTTTTGCAACTTTTGGAGGTAAAAGCGAGTTGTTTAGTATGCAGCTAGAGTGTATACACATGATTTCTAGTGTGCAACTAGTATGTGTATGGCGACAGTAGTTCAACATGAAGCGTACATGCTCCAAAAAATGGTTTTTTAAGAAGGATCCTCAACAGATTTGGAAAATTGTGTAAATAAAAAGGCCAATGACATGTAAGAATAGGTAGAGAATTTTTGTGCTATAAAATATGCCTACTAATGTGTGAGGTCAGAAGAGAAATTGATGTCCGAAATGAATTACAATATATTTACCAGTGGGAAGGCATGGAGTTGAGTGAGCCTAGGACCAGAGTTTGGGAGGTGCCATCTGCAAAACAATAGTAATCTCTCTGAGGTGAGCATACCCATGCTCGGGATGAAGTAATAATGGCTTCCAAGCAAGTACATTTCAGATCCATGTCATATATAAATGTCTATATAAAGTGTAGTTGCAAGAAATACACACCGGATCTACATCTCAAAATCATTTGAAGATATACAAGTACAATATGCATCTTCAAGAAGCTAGTGATGCATGCGGCTGGAGATGAGGACTTCATAGCTTGAGAAACAAATTCAAGATATTCAAAACTCAGGTAGGAGTACAATGGGAGTGTAAGACTCAATATCTCGAGGTCTTCGACATGTCGTCAAGGAAATACTGGAGGATCTCAATCATCAGGCATATAACTTCATTTGACTTTGAATCCTAACTTGATTGGATTCATGGGATGGTCAACTCATGGAAGTCAAGAGACAAATTGTAGAATGACCGATTCAAGTTGGATAAAAATTCCCTTAGATAAGAGCAAAATAGAATGATGAGACTCAGGCATATGAAAATTGACATAATTATGTGATACAGGAGGCACCCCAAACTCTCCATATGTTTGGAAGAGTAATCAAATGGAGGAGGACATAACTCTATGTAACAAGAACAACTTCCCAAGGTCATACTAGATCCCAATTCTTGGCAAACAAACAGAAGAATGTTCTTGTCCAAGGGAAACTATCTTTCTACGAAAAAAGATTGTATATCCCCCGTCCCCTCTTTTTGGGATATTTTGATTTTTTTGTCTTTTTCAATTTTTTAACGAGCTTGAAAAAGAATAAAAGAATGCTACGTTACAAAGGAGGAACGAGTGTTGCGAGAAATAAAATTGGTTCCAAGTGCATGGAACATACTAATGCTCAAGGAAAGGAGATATGTGCAGGATAAGGACACTCGGGGAAAATTCCTCCATGGGTCAAGGTGTCAGATCTCAAGGGAAAAAGTATTGCAAGGCTTGAATTTAAGGAATGCTTTACAGGTTCAGTTGAATAGAAATGTGGATCCGACATTAGGCCAAAGACGCAGGGATGAGACAAGCGATGTGATTAAACATGACACAACAAGACTCCTTCCATGTGAATTTTATGAGCCCAAAGAAGGTAAGCTTGGTGGTTTTTTCACATTTAGAGAGTCTAAAAAAACGCTAAAGAAGACTCCAGGGAGTTCATTTTTCGCAACTAGTCTAATCGGTTCGAAAAAGGGTTAAACTTATATCGAAAAGATGTCTCTTCAAAACCATTTTAACTAGTGTTATTTAGACAAGATCACTCGACGATCTTTTCAATTTTAAGGAGTCTGAAAAGATTTTAACTATGGACTCACAACCTTTTTCTAGGTTTAGTCTCCTTAGCCCAAAAAAGTATAAAATGTAACTTAGGAGAACTCTCCCGACAAGATAAGTCTCCTGAGATGTACCTTTTTCCTTGATAATCTATTGGCCAAAAAAAGGGTTAAGCTTATGCCAAATAGATGTTCTTTTTGGACCAATTAACGAGTGTGAAAGGAACAAGGTCACTCGATAATATTTTCATATTTAGGGAGTCTGAAAAGAGCTTAACTATGGATTCCAAGGGGGTTTCTTTTTTGTAAGTAATCTCCAAGGCCCAAAAAAGAGATAAACCAAAACCATGGAGAATGTTCTTTTTTTGAATACTTAGTCCCTTAGGCCCGAAAAAGGGTTAAACTTATGCCTGAGAATAATATCCTAGTGAACCGAAGTTCCAAGGGCATACCTTTATTCGTAAAATTAGTCATCCAGACCAAAAAAGGGGTAAAATACCACTGGAGACATGTGCCTTCAAATTTGAGTTTGGCAAGCATGAAGGGCAACAAGATTGCTCGACAATATTTTAATTTTTAGAGAGTCTGAAAAGGTCTTAAAGAAGACTCCACGAGGGATTATTTTCTCAATTAATCTAGATGAGATCGAAAAGAATAAATAAACTCTCGTTGAATATTTATTTCAAAGTTTAAGCAAGCTTAAAAGACAATAAACCATTCTTTTTTAGGGAGTCCCATCGGTAAAGCCAAGAAAAAAGATGAAGAATAATAATGAGGCTTCAACACAAAGTCATGGAGGGACTAAATGGGATTCCCGTGCCGATGAAGTACTTCGGCATGGGCACCAAATGGAAAAAAAATCTCTAACTAGGATTCCCATGGAAGGCAGGCTCTACCACATAAAGTACGACACAGTTATCAACAACGAAGGTTAGTGTCGCAATTCTGTGGGGTTGATCCTAAGGCCAAATGAACCAGAAAACGAATAATGAAAAAAATTGCAAGTAGGGAAAAACCTAACCTATATGCCAGTTTTGAGGTCAATACCTGTCAGAGTGGATCGATACGATGAACAAAATTCAAAGAAAAAATGTCTCCAAGATCCTACATATAAGGCCATTAATAGTCATCCATAAGTTAATAGGTCCAATATAGATATAAAATTTAGAAAATAAGAGGTGATACTGAATACAAAACTTGAAAACAACAAACCTAGACTGTACAATATGGTACAAGGAAATGCACAACCTTATGACTCATGCATGGTAGTAGTTCATGTAGAGCCCGCTGCTAGGCTCTGACCAAGAGTCTCTTTGATAGTCAACCTAGAAAGTCTCCCAAAAGGGAAGAACACACAAACCATGGTGTAATTCTTCCCAAGATATAGAAACTGTAGTCATGGCTTCAAGGATAGCCTCATCCGAAGGAAATTTAAAATCTAAGAAATCACATGAATGAGGAGGGTTGATAGTCCCAAAGGGAGAAACAAATTGACCATATTCCACATGATGATGAAGGTTCTGGCCAGGACTGGCAGAGTCTATTAGTGAAGAATCACAAGCACGATGGCTTGAGGATATAAAAATAGTGAGATCAGAATCAAAAGGAAACTCAAGATCACTTGGACCAAGAGGGGGAAGTAAGGGATCCCATGCCACCATTGGATAAACCAATGGATCAATTTTTGAGACCAAGTCTCAAGAAGGAAAACATGACTGAACAAGTTCCTTCTCAAGAGAAATTGAACACCGAGGATAAGATGCCACATAATTAGCCTGTAGTGGGGTAGAGTCTACACGAATACTAGGAACATATAAAGGGGTAGTTTGAATTAAAACTGAATTAGGATGGTCATTATCAGATGCCAACTGGTCAATAGTGACAATGCTTCCATTGTGAGGGAAATGCATCACCCAGAAGAGTGTAGACACCACAACGTTCATATCATATACATAATCACGCCCGAGAAGCATATTGAAATCTAACAGGTCTTACACCACTATAACATCAACAAGGACAATATTCCCACCTAACGAGATAGGTAACTCAGGAAGAACCCCCAAATATCACTAGGACATCTGTCAAAAGTCAAAAACTCATGCAAAGTAGACACAAGCTTGGGAGAACCCAAATATTTCCAAGCTGAGGAGGATAAAATACTTGCAGAGGCTCCTTCATATACAATACATCGGTAAAAAAAATTTGAATTAACTTCAACCCTTATTTGAAAAGGTGTAGAATAAGGAAGGCGAGGCTCAACAAGGTCATTCCAATCAAAGGAAACCATCCTAAGACTTGGAGGGGGTGTGATCGAAGTGAGAGAAATGCCCCCTTGTTCTGAAAGTACTGAACTGGAAATGATAAAAACATAGTCGGTAGACACATCACTCCCCCAAAAAAGAGTGGGATCATCCGAAGATTACATCGGTATGAACACTTTGGTAGAATCGACACTCTCCAAGAGAAGAGTGGGATCAGTTGAAGATTTCATCGGCGTGACCACTTTGGTAGACTTGACACTCTCTAAGAGAAGAGTTGGATCAATTGAAGATTGCATCAACATGATCACTTTGGTAGCCTTGAAACTCTCCAAGAGAAGAGTTGGATCAACTGAAGATTGCATCGACATGATCACTTTGGTAGACTTGAAACTCTCCAAGAGAAGAGTGGGATTAGTCGAAGATTGCATCAGCATGACCACTTTGGTAGAATCAACACTCTCCAAGAGAAGAGTGGGATTGACTGAAGATTACATCGGCATGACCACTTCCTCAACCACTGGATGAATAGGTTGTGAGACAACATGGTCTAAAGGTGCATCACCCCCCAAAAGAGGAGTGGGATCAGTCAAATATTTCATCGGCATAACCACTTTCTCAACCACTGTTTGAATAGGCTGTGAGACAACATGGTCTAAATGCACATCACCCCTCAAAAGGGGAGTGGGATCAACTGAATATTGCATCGGCATGACCACTTTCTCAACCACTGGCTGAATAAACTATGAAGAAACCTCAGAAGATTCATAATCAGAAGAGATTGTAGATAGGGACCACAATCTTCATGCCTCTGGAATGCCAGGATACAGATGAATAAGGTGATCTCCCTTGCAAAGCTTACAAGTGAACTTAGGTTTACATCTTATCTGTCTAGGTTTCTCAATAGAATCAATTCCCCCAGCATGACTAACAATGGTTGGTTCCTTATCCTCAACCTGACTCGCAAATGTTGTTGACATATCACTTGTATGACTCGCATTGATGAGACCCGTGCCCTCAGCATGACTTTCAGCGGTTGGTTTCACATCTCCAACATGACTTGTAGAGGTGTGTGATTGGTCGATAACATAATGTGCAAATGCTACATACCTATCGCCAACATGACTAGTAGTGATTGGACCCTTGCCTCCAACATAAATTGCAGAGTCTGGGTACTTTCCCTAAGCATGACTTGGTTAGGATGGGTGCACATCTCCAACATGACTAGCAGAGGTTGGTTGTTTCTTCTTCATATTATTCCTCTTTCTATTTCGTTTAGACTTTCGGTTACTAGTAGCTATACTTTCACTAGAGAAGGTAGAAGGAGGAGGAGAATAAATTGTTGATGAAGGTAGATCAACATGATTCCCATGACACAAGGTGCTTAAATAAGAAGTGTCAAGAGAATTAGGGACATTTGGAATGGTACCCAACCAAATTGGGAGTCCCACATTCAACCCAGGAAAGTACAACATGCTCATCAAAGAGACACCAACATTTCCAAAGAAAGGAAAAGTACAAGAATCCCCTTGCGAAGGGGTTCCTTCATTGGTATCATCATGAACTTTTTCCATGAATATCTTATGCACAGATTCTTCCCTTGCAGGAACGTTCAAGTCCGTAAAAGTCTCACACATTGACTATGGTAAATCAATGGTATAAAAAACAATGCCTATAAAGAGACGGCTCCACTTTTATAATAAGAAGACTAAAAAGTCCTCACGAATGACGAAGTGAGAGGTCTACCGCCTTAGGTTAGAGACCCAAAGCAATGATTGACTGACTCACTATGGAAAACTAGGGAGCACAGAGCACACCACTAAGAAGAAAATCCTAAAAAGATACAAACCAAACAAACCACCCTTCTGAATGCTTCCGACCTAGGGAGATGAAGTTCTGATCATCCAAGGCATTCACAAAGGAAAACGACTGACCAGGAGAAATAGTTACCCAAACCTATGACTGACGGTCCCTTCGGGTGTCTCCCAAAGAGTACATAGTTTGCCTCAGGTACCATGATACACCCCTTGAAGTCACTTGTGTGTCACCCTATATAATGGAAACTAGGCCACCAACTTGTAATCAACAACCAAGGGGGTACAATCGACATTCGGGCGAGTGTATGGGCAGGGTAACTAAGCTCGAAGATCCTCCTGAAGCCTAAAACACAATAGGGACATAATCACTCTTAGAGTACTTTGGACGGATCCAAGTGTCTCAGAGATCTGCCACAATTCGGGCTAGTAACACTACATGATTCACCCTCAATGCACACTCTCCCAAACACTTTATTGGGATAATGAGTGGATATTTCCATCACCATCCTCCACGCAACCTCGTGTTTGAATATTTTGTGAGAGGAGCTTCCCATATTGAGTAATTACAAAGTGGTTTTTTCACACCCTAGCACAGACACCTAAGTTAATGTTTGGTTGGCCTTAGAGAGTTTACCTCTCCACACCTAATCCAAGGCCCTAGCCTAAGCTATTGGTGAACCCTAGAAAAAGTGTTACTAATATATTTTATATTAGCACGTTCGTTTTAGGGGATTTTCTTACTCAAGTAACGAAAGTGAAACTTATGTTGTTTGAGAATCTTGCAAAAATGAAAATTATTAGAACACTGGCAAAGAAGACTTTACACTAATTATACAAATGAAAAAAATGCTTCAAGCAAAAAGCATGAACAATCCTTCAAACATAAAGATACAATCTTTTCTCCTTTCTATGCAAAACACACAATGCAACTTTTGAGTGAAACAAAAGAGAAAATGAGAGGATTTTCTTTCTTATTTTTCTTTTGAAAAGCTTTCAATATGAGAGAAAACACAACCCTATGCTATTTCTTTTTCTTTTTCAAATAACGATGCAAAGAAATGCAAAGAAAGAAAGAGACCTGACTAGCATCAAAACTAGGTTTTCTTTTTATATTTTCTTTCAATAAAAGAAAATTTAAAAAAAGATGCTAAAAGAAACTATAGAATACACAAGGTTTTTTATATGCAACTCATTTTTCTTAAAATTCAAGCTAAAAATAAGCCAAAAATGATTGGAAACATAGAGAGACAAGAATATTTCCTTTTCTTTTTTCAAAGCATAAAATAGGATAAAGAGAAAACATAACCCAATACTAACACAGATCCTAGACCACCGTGTAAACGCTGAGATTCAAAGGAATCCATAAGAGGATCTAAAACTTGTAGGCTCACGCTAAACCTCTAAAGAAAACAAAAAAAAAGTAAAGAAACAACATAAGTTCTTTACAAAAATCAAGTTAAACCGAATCTACGACCCAACCAAAGTCCATTGATAGAGACCCTGTAGAGTCCAAGAAAGGCCTAAGAAGCCCAAATCTTTTGTCAGGAAAGAGAAAAACTCTTTTTAAAAAACCTTTCAAGACATAGAGATGCAGGTTGTTGCACAAGCAACGTGCGTATGTACGGGGGATGTATATTGTGTATAATGCGTATGTACATGGGTTGAACCAAAGCAGGACACATACACCTCTAAAAATTTTCAAAAAGAAAAAATGCTTAGCAGACCAACTTTGTAGGTGTTAGCACAAGGGCAGACCCAGGGTTTAACGCTACAACAATGCACCAATAAAACCCTAACTATCGACCCTTTCAACAACACCTGCAAAGCAGATGAAGTCTCACCCGAGGTAGAGGCGGGGGTGGTTGCAAGACTCAAGTGTCTGCAACCTTAGCTGGGACACAGATATGTGATTATAACACTTAGTAATCACCTAGCATAGATGATTCATCAATATTCAACCCTCATGATACTTCGTAGATAGCGCAGAGCATCGCAGTTGTACTTAGATCTAAGATAATTCAACACTTAACCACAACAAGATAGATTAGATTCAGCAGATCAAGCACTAAGCATCTTACATACCAGATCTAACATTCATTCATATCTCAGAAGAACAAAGCATAGATAGATCTATCTAAACACATCAAAGCACTTAGAAAAGGAAGAGATGAACACATCAGGTCGAGGCACAGAGCACAACACACATATTTACCGTGGTTCACCCCCACCCTGGGGCTACGTCCACAAAGTCTTCTTCTTTATTAGCTTCAGTTAATCAGGTTACAACACAGAGCCATCCAAATCCCTCTTTGCATAGGATAGAATATCTACGCAACTCGCTAGATCCTTCTTCCTTGCACTTCAACACAAATCCTTTCACAACCTCCTACAACAACTTGCACTGAGCTCTGCAAGTCTCTTACAATCATGCACAGAGCATTTACAATCCACATTGGATCACACAGATCTCATTACTAGCGCTAAGCCATCGACTCTCTTCTACCTCTCTTAGACATCTATATATACATACCAAATAGGCCTAACAAGGGTAAACCCATGGGCCGACATCCCAATCCCATTACATTATCCCCCAAAACCCAAAAAGGGTCTAGCTTACACGATTTCTGCTTCGCGTTGCGTTACATATTTGACAAGCTTTCAAAGTCCCAAAAGCGGTCAAATATGACCAAGTGTTCCTCAAAACTTGGTCAGGGCCAATAGGCCCCCAACACTCACCTGTGACTCATCCTGAGTCACTCATGTCTGGGTAACTTTGCCTCAAAGGTCTTGAGCTTGGCTCGAGTTGCTTCGACTTGTCTCTGTGCTACTACTTCTTGCTCAGTGAATTCCTGAACAACTGCTTCGCTGATAGGTCCTTCCAGTTGTTGCTCGATTATGACAACTACTTGTTCTAGTAGTGTTCCCTAGCCTTCAATTTCTTCAAACAATAGGTAGGTCACCTCCTGGCTCGGCTGGAGTTTCCGGGTGACTTCCATCACTCTATTCTACATGGTAAGAACAAGTTGTTGGGCAGTGCGTTGTTCCTGGGATCACTTCATCCTCTCGATGGGTAATAGGAGCTTGAGCTGCGCCTGTACTGTATCTACGTGCTGCTTTGCTTCCTGGAGTTGGGACTCCAGTTTCTTCAACTCTGGGTCTTCAAATAGTTGTTCATATATCTGCATGCTTTTTCTACTTAGTTGTTTACATTCTGCAACAAGTGTTTTAATCCTCTTGACTACACTCTGAGCATTCAATTCTTGCTAGTCGCGCACTTCTTGTGGAGTCTGTGGTATGGTTTGAAGCTCTAATTCCATGACCCTTTGTTGAAGTTGTTGAATAACTTCAACCAACTTCATCACTTGGATCTCTATGGGATCTTCGGCCTTTTTCTCTGAACCGGTCATAGAGCGAAATGCTTTGTTGACTACTTCTTTAATTTCTATCTTCTTTGCGGGCAACTGCTCTTTCACTTTTTGGATCTTTTCTCTGTCTTCTTCAAATTTTGCTTGGAGAGAATTCTTCTCTTGTTGTGCAGCTTAGCGTTGTTCAATAATATCCTCCTGTGCTTTCTTTAGGGCCTGGGTGGCCTGCTCTTTTTCTTCCTGAGCATGTCGAAGGCATACTTCGACTGTATCAACAATCTTGTGGAGTTGAACTGATTCATCTCTCACTTCCGGTGTTCCTTATGGCAGAGGTGTTGTAGAGATTGCTCGGCTAGATTGAAGTGCTTGTTGTACTTCCTGGAGTGCGATCTCAATTTGGCTATACATTTGTTCTTGCTTCACCTCCTGCTTCTCTATGATTTCCTTTGAAGCATCATTGACCACTGCAACAATGAAATCAAAGTCATCCAACGTGAGTGTAGTTCACATCTTGGTTACAGGGGTTCTTGGTTTCTTTCTGGAGGAAGATTTCAGAGGTGAGACCTTCCTTTTCTTTGATGAGTCTTCTTCATCCCTAGGCGGTGGTACTTCAACTTTCTAAGTTTCTGTACCTTATTCATCATCACCTTACAGATAGGTTGTCAACATTCTAGACTTCTTCAGTCTTCTACGTCGTCTTTGCTTTCTTTGTCTTACTGGGCCCAGGTGTATCCTACGCAGTTCTGGGGCTGTCGATGTCGGACATTTCTGCGAGGTCTGCTGAAACAAGGAGGTCTGCCAACCATTCCTTGGTGATCTCTTCCAGGTCTTCTTCTGTCATCTTATAATAGTATTGAATTTGTTCTTGGTGCTCATCAGTGCATGGGGTTAGGCATATAAAGTGGCGATCCACGCTAAACTTTATCAGAGGTTGAAATCTATGCAAAGTGTTCAGGGTTATGCAAGGTTCACTCCTTATGGTTACTTTTAGTTGGTTATAGTATGCGTGGAAAATGGAATTTGATTGCCATTGCTTGCTCATGTCGTTCGAGTACCATAATGTACTGAACTTCGTGGCTAGTGGCTTAAAGGGGTCAAGGTCCAGGAATGTTGCGCCTTCTAGTAGCTCCCATGCAACAAAAGCAATCAGTATCAGGAGCCAGCTAAAATGGAATTCATGCCCCTGATCCTGGGCTTCTCTACATTCAATCTCCAGTTGATTCACCAGGTACTTCGCCCAGTTCATTTGTAGTCCCTCTGCGCACTTTCCTACGAGTTCAACTACAAAGCCAGATACCTGTGTTGGTCGATTCTTGTGTACCAACTTCCCTGCGATCAGTTGGCATGCAAGGCGCACTACGCCACTTTCAATAGAAGCTACCTTGTAGCCTCTCGCACCTTTATCAACATCGCCATAAGCTTCTTTGATCTTCTGCGCAAGAGCACGGTCTGCGGTCTTTCCAGGATAGTACTCATGGGGATCAGGGCCCTACATGCTAAGCCCAGTGATCCTATTGATCAACATCAGATCAACAATTATGCGACGGTCTAACCACATGTATCCTCCATGGTAACTTGCTAGCAACAATTTTACACAAGCATTCACCTCCTGGTGTCTGCCAAAGTGCGGTATTTTCATAACATTGAGCAGAGTAGACTGCACGAGGTTCATCATCCATTGCTGAGGGATGAGCTTCAAATTCTTGCCCTTAGTTATTGTCAAGTAATTATACAGAGCGAGCATGCTGCAAGATTTACGGTCCCCCAGGTTGAAGTCACAAAACTTCAACGCTGCAACCTTGTCTTGATCTGTGCGGTAGGTGCGTACTCCTTTCAGTAGATATGCAGTGACTAGGGTGTATTCAAAGCCTCTGGGGACACTGTCCCTGTTAATCTCACCACTCAGAGGGGGTATGTAATTTGGTAGGATGGATGGCACTAACTTTGCGTTGGCTATGTCGTCCTTATGCTTAGTTCTTCTCTCTGCACTGGCTCGAGATGTTCCTTCTCGAGCAGTCGATGGGGAGGCTTGCACTCCTCCCATTGATGATGCTTGGACTCCGGTGGACATTCTTCTTTCTAACATGACTCTCTTAGTCATTAAATCGAGAAGGACCTCTGTGACAGATTCTTCAAGTGCGGTGAGATCATCGGACATACGCACTCGAGAAAGATAATCAGGGTCATGATGATCTCAAAATACTGCACTAGGATGAACAATCTTCTTGCAATGATCACTGTAGACAATCACTAGTTCTGCGGGCTTCAACTTTTCAGTTGGCAAAAGTGTTCTTCGGGCATGGCGTGACGAGCTAAATAGGAAATTCGTCAACGGTCTACTTGCAATGGGTATGAATCTTCCATGAACGTTGATCCATCCATTATGGCATGGTCCAATGGTCTGGTGGTGATCCCTTAATTCTTTTTTGTCTGTTCAGGGTGGAAGTCGAACGGGTATATCGGTCCAATGACTATATTTCTTTGCCATGATGAATTGCCATATGTCGTTGTTCTGATATCCCGACGAAGCTCAATTCCTATGATTTTTCCTTCTGCGAAGTTTCCTATGGAATCTTCTGTAACTTTTCGATCATGGCTCTCTTCTTACTTAGCTTCCTAGCCTTCTTCCCAGTGAGCTTCGTCTCGGTCATCCTTTTTCCATTCTGTTTCTTATCTTCTCTCGACATAGTCACTTCGCGATGATAAGATTCTTTCTTCAGATCCAAGGGTAATACTCCTTCATCATATGGATTAGGTATTTTGGTCTTCTGTGGTTCCTCTAATTCTCTTATAGCTTCGACATCCAATTCCCTGGTGTTCAATGGCTTAGATATATTCTCTTGTTCTTCCATCAAGTAGGTGATCTTTCTAGTCATAAATTCCATGATTTCTTGCTTCTTCTGTTCTAGGGCTTCCTTTTCTTCTTTTTTCTGGATCTGGTCTTTTTCAATCCAGATATTTCCTAACAAAGCTAGAAATGGGGCATGATCCTTAATAAATTTAATAACTTCGAATTCTTCCTCTGTCAAAGATCCATGGGTACTCATAGCTATCCGGGTAATCCTGCCACATAGGGTTAACATTTTTCCTTTAAACAACCATATTTTTCCTAGTGAAGGAACCATAGAAGGCCTTCCTAGGGTTTCTCAAGTACTTTCTGTCATAATGTTCATCTGTGTTCCCTCATCCAGAGCACATTCAATGTCGAAGTCTCCTATTCTTACTTCGATTTTCTCCTTTTCTTTGAAGATCTCTGACAAATTGACATCTTTATGTTCATCCAGGGTTTCTTTCATTTTTAGTAACATAATCTCTGATTATTTCTGGGGTTCTTCTATAATCTTAGTCTCTTGATATCCTTCAGAGTTTTCTTGCTCCATATTCATCTTTTCAAGTCTAGCAATTATTCTAGGGCAATCCAGTACTTCATGGTCCATAGCCTTACAATAGAGGCAACTAGGGTTTCTCCCAGGGCATTCCTTAGCAAGATGTCCTGGTCTTCTGCAGCTGTAACAAAGGGTTAATCCTCTCTTTCTATTTAATGATCCCCCAACTTTTCTTGTACTGCTTGATAGGGTCATGATGGCTAGCCTGTAAAAAATTCTTTCTAGGATCTTGCATCCATTGGTTAGTCCAAAAATTATTTCTATGTATAGGTATAACATTTATTTCATTATTCTTATCAAATCTATTCATATCAAACGTTCTTTCATCTAACAATGTCCTAGTTTTCAAGCTAGGACAAAATATATCAAGCATACCTAAATCCATACTTTAGAAACAAACATTTTCACTTCTTTTACTTCTACAGGGCACAAAGCTTCTAGATCTAAGAAATTTTAACTATTATTACCTTTATCAGAGCACAAAGATTACAGATCTTACTCTCTTTAACCTCTTTTCTTGCAGATCTAACTTATTTCCTTCATATCTATCCTTCCTTCTTCAACACAGAGATATTCAGATCAATTGGATCACTGTGCACTAGGGCATAGATCCACGCATAAAGCTTTCACAATTTCAGGACAAATCTTTGCACACAGCTTCTTCTGCTCAATTCCTAGCAATCATAGTTTTAGGTCCCGACAACGGAACCATTTGTTGGCACAGGGGCAGACCCAGGGTTCAAATCTACAACAATGCACCAACAAAACCCTAACTACCGACCCTTTCGGCAACACCTGCGAAGCGGATGAAGTCTCACCCGAGGTGGAGGCAAGGGTGGTTGCAAGACTCAGGTGTCTGCAACCTTAGCTGGGACACAGATATATGATTATAACACTTAGCAATCACCTAGCATAGATTATTCATCAATATTCAACCCTCATGATACTTCGCAGATAGCGCAAAGCATCGCAATATGTACTTAGATCTAAGATAATTCTTCACTTAGCCACAACAATATAGATTAGATTCGGCAGATCAAACACTAAGCATCTTACATACCAGATCTAACATTCATTCATATCTCAGAAGCACAAAGCATAGATAGATCTATCTAAACACATCAAAGCACTTAGAAAAGGAAGAGACGAACACATCAGGTCGAGGCACATAGCACAACACACATATTTACCGTGGTTCACCCCCACCCTGGGGCTAAATCCACAAAGTCTTCTTCTTTATTAGCTTCAGTTAATCAGGTTACAACACAGAGCCATCCAAATCCCTCTTTGCATAGGAAAGAAGATCTGCGCAGCTCACTAGATCCTTCTTCCTTGCGCCTCAACACAAATCCTTTCACAACCTCCTACAACAACTTGCACTAAGCTCTGCAATTCTCTTACAATCATGCACAAAGCATTTACAATCCACATTCAATCACACAGATCTCATTACTATCACTAAGCCATCAACTCTCTTCTACCTCACCTAGAAATCTATATATACATACAAAATAGGACTAAACATGGGTAAACCCATGGGCCGAGATCCCAATCCCATTGCATTATCCCCAGAAACCCAAAAAGGACCCAAAAAGGGTCTAGCTTCCACAATTTTCGCTTCGAGTTGTGCTCCATCTTTGACAAGTTGTCGAAGTCCCAAAAGCGGTCAAATATGACCAAGTGYTCCTCAAAACTTGGTCGGGGCCAATAGTAGGAAGGGATGGTAGGCACCTGGAAGGTGACCAAAGACCCTAAACTAACTCAGTAAACCTGTAAAACTCAAAAATAATA
Organism: Picea mariana; assembly: GCA_032191745.1. NCBI lineage: Eukaryota > Viridiplantae > Streptophyta > Pinopsida > Pinales > Pinaceae > Picea > Picea mariana. Next base: position 393,448 of record JASDQU010739671.1, on the reverse strand, counting down.
TGAAAAAACTAATTTAAACCAAAATCTYCCACTAAGACCCTAGAGAGAGTCCCCAGTGGAGTTGTCAATTCTGCTAGCAGGGAAAATACCCCTATTACTATACTAGGGTCAAAGTACTGACAGAGTAATGATATCCCTTAAAATACRGTTCTATTTCTGAACTACCCCAAACTATCTGAACTTAAAAGACAAGAGAAGGAAAAGTATGTGTACCTTAAGTCMTTTCGGCTGATGTATACCTCCTTCGCCTTTGTAAATCCTTGGATTGTTGGTCTCCTCCCAAARATGATCTGTAGATAACATAGACAAACAAAGCTACAAGATATTCTATCTCTACTTATCAATGTTAGTGGTCAGATATAAATATAGGCACATCAATCAATTAAGCATAAAAGACATAATGTATTGGGACAAAAAAATAACTCTTTTATTTAGATGTGAAGATTACAAAAGTTACAACCTTCTTATCGATAAATGCTCTGCGAACCTGGTCCAGAATCCTCTTACTGCTACTCCAAGTGCATCATTCCCATACTGTCTCTCACAATCAGCCGATCTCTTTGGGAAAAGGGAATGGATTGCATAAAGAGAAAGGGTTGGAGGGGGAATGTTGAGGCCAAATCTCAAAAAGGGATGAAAAACTTGGACTAGAGGTGGAAGGGATTTTGGAAGAGTTTCTATATTCTCTTGATTGGATGTGGAATGGGACCCCGAGACCTCTTTTTATATGAAAAAAGGATAGTTATTCGGTTTGGGGACGGGCTACGATGGGTGAAATGGTTGGGAAACCCTCGATAGTCCGTAAACTCCGTCGAATTCCTTGCAACTTTTTATTTTTTGAAACTTTTGGAGGTAAACACGGTTTGTTTAGTATGCTTCTAGCATGTGTACGCATGTTATCTAGTGTGCAACTAGAATGTGTATGCGGGAAGTAGTTCAAAAGACGCTTACATGCTCCAAAAAATGGTTTTTTAAGAAGGATCCTCCACAGTGATTTGGAAAATTGTGTAAAAAAAAAGGATAATGCCATGTATGCATAGGTAGAGAATTTTTGGGCTATAACACTAGATGGTGTGGTGGATTCCATCTGAAAATATTGACCTCTGTGGTGGTGAGAAGGGTCTCCATCTATGAAAGTGGATATTACTGGTCATGTAGTCTCTCGACACTCCATATCTGCAACTCGAGGGCCTCGAGGCATGATATCCTTAATTATCCCACAAAATGGGGATAACATCTAGCTCCTACTTGGGGAATTGTTCTCACTGTAGAGTGCATGATAACCAAAAAATCTCTTGGTAGACTTGTTCCTGCCAAAACTCAAAAAAAACAAAAAAAAAAACATTAGAGCATCTAGGGTGGTATAGAAAAAAAATTAGCATTTTTTCAAAAACTTTTGAACTAAGCATAAAATCAATATGTAAGTAGAGAAAAATGAAATATGAAATGCATATAAACTAATATGAGCAATCAAGATGCAAATGTAGGAAATCAAAATGACCTACCTACTTTTCTGGGGCCTTGGGGCCTTGAAGATCAGGTGATGGGTTATGTCAGGTGAATTCATACAACCAGTGCAATCAACTGATCATCTCATAAAAGTATCTTCCCCTATGTTTAATCATGTAATAAAACAAAGAGAAATCAAACACGTAATAATCATTAGTATAAATACACATATAATCGATCATGAAATAAAACTCATGGAAATGGGTGGGAGGGAGAAAATCTTATTGGAAAAAGAAACCATCAGCCTGATCATATTGCCTGAAGGTGTAACCATAATCCTAATCAATCCATCTCTGAAGAGGGCTAATATATGTAGATGATGGCTCATCTTCATCCTCATGAACATGATCGTTGCTTCCTTAATATCAAGAAGATATGAGAGATCCCAAGAAGACCTCATGATTTCCCTAAGAAGAAAGGATAAGGTAAGGGACAAGCTCAGGCCTAGAGAAAGAAAAATGTGTCCTCTTCATCTATGAATCCCTGTATAAATCCTCAATATGAAAGTAATTCCTCTTTGTAGAGTGAGCCTCTAATCGCTTTGAGATGGCCACGTCTTGGTATTCTTTCGAAATTAAGGATGACGGTGGTTGAGAGTCCTTGAACACTTTTGTATTCATGTCATCATCAGGTTCCCAAACATATGAATCATATACACATGAAAAGTAGTCCTCTGAAGATGAAAACTCAAACCCCTTTTCTTGAGGGTTTCCCTCAATGTCATAAATGGGGTCTCTATAAAATATGAGGCAACCAAAATCCCACCTGCGTCTACTAGTATGAATGAAAATGTTTATATGCTCGTCAACCATATCTAAAGGTTATTTCATAATACCATCGGTGTGACTGAAAATGACCATCTCTTCATATTTGTGTGCAAGAAGGACAAAGGCTAAAGTAGTTTCAATTGGATCTTCAAATTATTCATCATCGAGATTGATTGCTTCTTCAACATAATGTGCAGTAGGAGAGAAAGGTTGGACAACCTCACCTTCATCAAGTAGGAGAAAATATAGAGGTGCCTCAAAATGTTGTTTTTTATCATAATTCTTCTTTCTTCTTATGGAGACACCCCTCCATCACCTCTTCATCACAAGAGGATTGATCTTTAGTGCATAGTGCTTTACTCGCTTTTCTTCAAAATGATCTATCGTATCCAAGGTTTCCTCCAATAATTATTCACTTTCGAAGTCATGGAATAAAGTATCATCAAGATCTTCGAAAGGATCACAACTCATCATGTTATATTCCTGATGTGTAGGAAGATCGAGGAATAAATACCTAGATGTCTTCATCAAATAGAAGAGAAAATATGACCACTTCATCTTTATCAAATGTCTCGTCTAGATCTTTAAAATGAGAAAATTCATTGAGATTTTCTTGGTAACTTTCTTCATATGTTTTTTCTTCGAGCACTTCTTCATCATCAAGGGTAGAAAATAAATCTCTTATGTGATTCATCATTTCCTTAGCATATTTATTAACAACCTTTTCCTTTTCTATCTATAAAAATTCCATCTTCGAGTCATAACAAGTTATGGATGAGGGTTCATCCCATGGTGCCATAATTCCATTGACTGAAAATACACCTCAATGGAGTTGCCAAGTGAGATCAGGTCTCAGCAAAGGAGGGAAAGGGGTAAAAAGGGAAAGTTGGGTTCGTGGAAAGTGGAGTTACCAGAAAATCTTCAAAGGAAACTTATCAAGGGTGTAAAAGGGCCTTCAATGGATTCACCAAGAAAATTAAGGGATGGACGCATTGGGAGGGAATATTGGCAAAGTGTCGTTAGGGTAGGAAGAGGATTCAAAATCCTCCCTTGAAACAATTCCAAAATGTTATTGGACAAGTTGTAGGTTGGGAAAATCTTGACCCAACCACCAATTGGTGACAACTAGGAGAACACCTACCCACTATCACCTTAGGCAGGTGTTCCCATCACTTTAGAGGTGAGGTAGTCACCTTAAGGGGGGGAATCCCGGTGACCCTTGGGGGAAATGAGATGGAAAATGATATGTATGGATGGATTCCCTTAAAGGTCAATTATAAATGGAAGGGGTAATTTGGAAAAGAGTCTTGAGAAAGGTTAAGGGTTTCCAAATGAGTTAAGTGACCTGTCGAGTGTAAGATACCTGCTCGAGACATAATGAAAACCAAGTGTATTTGTAATATGTTCGGTGGAAAATCAAGTTAAGATTGTTGTCCCTAATTGAAACAAAATTAAATGATATATATCAGCATATAGAAGATAACAAAGACTCCAAAATAAATTCTAAAAGTGTAATTGAATAAGAGACAAGCTAGTGAAAGCTAGCTCAACCCAACAATGATAAAGCAATACTTTAGCACAAAAACAAGGCTGAAAACAAAATCTTACTGTGGTGATATTTATCATCCTTATGGCTGTATAAAACCAAGCTTTATATCAGAAAAATCATCCAATTAAAACCACTTCTAACCATCTCAAAAAGTGTGCTTGGGTTAGTAGTTTGTTAGGGTAAATTTGTAGCCAATTCCTAGGGTTAGATTAGGAGTTATCTAGGGTTAGAGAGTTATTTTTTTGCAGCCCTAATGGTTGTATGTTAGTTTTGTAACAAAAAAAATAATTAATTGATGAAAGAGGACACCTCAATGAGGCAAGAGATCCTAGGGCTCAAGGAACAACTTCCAAGTGAGAGAACTTTAAAACTTTAAACTTTCACGTCCACCAATGCAATGATTAGTGCCTTTGATTATGGGTTAATGGGGTTAAGATAAAAGAGCTAATACTATGACCTCCTTGGGGGTATAAACCCTCTTA
>JASDQU010739671.1:372839-389121 GCA_032191745.1 Picea mariana | reverse complement strand
ACCTCAATGAGGCAAGAGATCCTAGGGCTCAAGGAACAACTTCCAAGTGAGAGAACTTTAAAACTTTAAACTTTCACGTCCACCAATGCAATGATTAGTGCCTTTGATTATGGGTTAATGGGGTTAAGATAAAAGAGCTAATACTATGACCTCCTTGGGGGTATAAACCCTCTTATTCCCCAAGGCAAGTAACCTAGATAGGGTTTTAAAACTAAGGAGTGTATGCCCTTATACTTCCTTAGAAAAACCCTTGCAAACAATTATATGCTTAAAAAATTGATTGAGCTAAAGTAGAGGTGTATGCAATTATACTCCATACCCTGCCTTAGCAAAATCAACCTTGATGCTTGAATTACAAATGATAACAATAATTAAAAGGTTTACCAATCCAAATAACAAGATGGACCATAACATGCCAATATAAGCACCATAATAGAAAAATAATGACCTCCTAAGGATATAAAATCATCATCATCAACTCCATAACCAAATAGAAACCGTATCATAGCACAAGATAGAAAAAATCCTCAAGGGTAGAGAAAATTTAAGTCCAATACTTCTCACAATGAGAGATTTATGTTTTAAAATGAGATCTTATGATCTCTATTTATACAAAATGTCACTAACATASTKTGTCCACATTAGCARGGTTAAAACATAAGRCAAGGGGTCCASAACCCTTATCTTACCCCTTGCAACCAAATAATAAAACAATTAATTTAAAATCAACTTTTACACAAAAAGAAACCCTAGCTTAAGGTGACGCCACCCCTTTAGGGGATGTTTTGACACTAGGAGCAAGTAATTGGAGTTGGAGATGAATGGTTATGCCTCCAAAGGCCACATGTTAATCATTTAGGCCATATCCTCATGGCGAAGGCCTTCTTCTCCTCAAAATGTCCACGTGTCAATGAGAAATAACTTCACCACCAAACCCTATCTCTTCTAGGTGATGTCATGCCTCTAAAGATGATGTTTTGCCTCTCCTAGGAAAATATTTTGGCATGTAAGGGCTAGGTCACATCATCCAAAATGTCTTCTAGGCCTTTGAAGGTATCTCTCTCTCATTATTCATTCGGGCCCTTGGAATCCAACCTGTGGGATTCAAGCCCCATGGAATCCTAAGTTAGGCTTGTTCCTCCAAAATTGTCCACCAACTGGGTTCTGCAAAGACAAATGAGCACGCCCTCCAAGGATCTCAATTCATAATTTCATGATGATTAAATAAAATCAATAAATGAGCCACCTAAGCATGTGTATCAAATATTATTTGGTCAAACAAGTGAGTTCTCAAAGACATTATGAAACTTTCCAAGTTTGGATATAGGGGGGTTGACGAGGTGTCCTATTGGGTAGATATTTCCCTAGGTAAAGAAGTGTTTCCCAAGTGATACCTCTCTAAGCCATGTGAAGTATATGAAGTGGTTTAAGGATCAAGACTCATTGGGAATGGGGGTCATGACATACAAGGGGTTGTTGTGTCTCATTCATGGGTGCCTTTGTAGAGGGTATGTGGCACCTTTGTTTGCAATGCATTTTTTCCAAGCCCATCCTCTTGTCATTCTTTGTTTCTTTCATGTTTTAAGGAACGAGTTAAAGGCCATTGTCCTGGCATGGTTTCCAGATAATGATAGTGTCACTCACAAATACCTTATGGAAATGAGGATGATGGCTTGTGATAAGACCCCCTTTCTCTCAGTTGTGCAACTGAGAGCCATTACCCTAGCTTGGTGGCCAGATGATGGTAATTCCATACCAATAGATACCTATGAAAATGATAGGTTGGATCCTGATGAGACCTCCTATCCTCCAACCAACCCCCTAAGCATTCTATCATTTATTCTAGTGGGTCCCCCTTTTCTTATAGAGAAGTGTTTCATTGCTTTCTTAGGGGATCCCTAGGTAAAACATATAGAAGGTTTATATATAATATTTTATCCTTTTTAGCCAACAACAATCCCTCTAGGCCTTCAACCCCTTCTTCCCATAGAATGAGGGACAAACCCTCCTTGGGTCAATACACCCTAAGATCCCAAGAGATAAGAAAATGGGGGGTTTTAGGTGATGGAAAGTGGTAAGTATGGATGGGAATGGTATGATGGATATTCAAAGGAGTTCCTAGTAGAAAACCCATTCCCTAGGAAGACCACTTACTAAGGAACAATTTCAACCACCAAGGTGAAATAGGGAAAATGACATAATGTCCAAGCATATGTCATGAAATCGAAAGCAGTCTAAGATACAACATACTCAAAATTCCTCAAATATTGAAATGACACTCACCATAATAGATGACTTGTACCTCATGGATCAAGGCCCAATGCATCTCGAAATCCATTTGGTTTGGTGGATGCCATCTGAAAATCCTGACCTCTGTGGTGGTGAGTGTATATTTTAACCTTATACAATATTTACTGCAAACAAATTTTCAGTAAAAGAACAAAAAATATACAATGGAAAATACAAACATTACACATAGGTTTTTCCCCTGGAAACCCAAACTGGAAATACCATCATATTCTATATTCTTTCATTGTGATACATTGTTTACAATACAATATACATATAGTATCCAATGGCATCCAAAACCCTAACCCAATGACTCGGATTAGTCAACAACCCTAATTCCTTAACTGGAAATAGAAAATGTTATAACTCTATGTTGGCACAGGGGCAGACCCAGGGTTCAGCTCCAAGAGCTCACCAACAAGCCCTAACTACTAGCCCTTTCGGAAACACCTGCGAAGCAGATACAGTCTCACCTGAAGAAGTTATGAGGGGGTTGCAGGACAAGGATGTCTACAACCAAAGGGGATACGAAGTGGATCTAACACAAGAACATCACAACGTTCATATATCACTTATAATCTTAGATCTATTCTGCACATCTACTTATCATATCTAAAACAGTAATGCAATCACAGTGTATCAATGACAGAGATAAAATACCAGTCACACACAACACAAAATATATGTGGTTCACCCTCTCTCTAGGGCTACATCCACAGAATTGTGCTATAATATATTAAGGTAAAGCATACAGTTATTGTCTGCGCTCTTAGCTAGCAAATCTTCCTTTTTCTCCTATCTTTCTCTCCCCTCCCTACACACCCAGTTGCAGGGTTGATCTTTGCATCCAGCTGAAGATCTTACAATACCATAAGGCTCTCGTACTCAACACTTTTTTCTCACACACTACTACTTTCTTGATCACACAACGATAACGACAACAACAATAATCATAACACCAACCCATCCCAGGTCCTTTAGACCTCTATTTATACATTACAATAGCTCACCGACATCCTTAGACTGAAACCTAGATGTCCAAAACCCTAGATACCAAAACCCTAGGTGTCTAAACCCTAGGTCAACTTGACCTGTATTTTCAGGGCTTAGCCAGCCTGTCTTTCCTTCCTTCTCGCGTGGTGCTCCAAAGCATCTAACGATGGATTTTTCCACTTGCTAAGTTGTCCATGATCCTTCTTTATTTCTTATCTGTCATCCTCGATCTCCTCATTCAACAACTTACTTCACTCCGTCTTTTCTTCTCTTTTGCTCACTTTGACCCAGTAACAGTCACTGTGTCTTCCACGAATTTCGTATTCTCCCTTTTCTTCCTTGATCTTCGCATACTTCCATAACCAAGGGCCAACATGCTCCCAACACTCACCTATGAATCGTCTCGAGGCACTTCAGATCTGAGCTTCCTGTTTTACTTCGACTCCAGACTGCGCAGTGTAATATCTACTTTCTGCACGATGCCTCCTCCTTTTCCCTTGTGCAGACTATCTTTTCTATGTCTGGTACCCAGTTTCAACTACACCAGGTAGCTAGACCCTCTTCTTCATGGTTTTACTGAGAGATGCAAGGCAACTGGTTGTCATAGTACAATTTCAACTGGCTCCCATTCACTAAACCTTCCTTCCACTCCCCATTGTGAGTCTTCAATTGTGCAACGCCTCCCTCTGTAGCATAAGCGATCTGATATGGCCCTAGCCAATGCTTTATGAACTTTCTATTGTATACCCGTACTAGATCACCTTGTTTGAATGCCTTCTTCTTGATGTGTCTGTCATGATAGGCCTTCTCTCTTTCCTTCTGAACCTGCTGATGGAATCCTGCAATGAATCTATCTTCCTCTAGTTCAACTAGTTGTGCAAGCCTCTCTTGAATAATGCCTGGGTCATCCATATCTGTAAAGGCAACAATTCTTAGGCTTGGTACCAAATATTCCAATGGAACAACAGCTTCAAGACCATATACCAACTTGAAAGGGGTCTGCATTGTTAGTTTATTGCAAGTAATTCTATAGGCCCATAATACTGTTGGTACTCTTAAACCCCAATCATCCCTGTTCACACTGCAAATCTTGGTTAGTGTTGTTTCCAAAATCTTGTTGAATGCTTTAACTATCCCATTTGCTTATGGATGGTATGGCGTTCTCTTTTGATGGTGGACTGCAAATTCTTCACTCAGGGCTTCAACTGTCTTATTGATGAAATGTGTTCCTTGATCACTCATAAGGATCTTTGGGCATCCAAACATGGTTACAATGTCATCAAATATGAAGAACACAAATGTAGTTGCACTACAGTCCTTAACTTATCTTGCTTCGGCCCATCTGGTCAAGTACTCGGTAGCTGTAATTATGTACCTTGCTCCTGTGCACTTTCCTGGTGGGTTTATAGGTCCCACGAAGTCAATGGACCACTTTTCGAATGCTTGTAGGGTCAGTTGCGGTGCTAATTGGATGGTTTCCCAACTCTTTGGCATATGTCACAGGCTCTGGAATAGTCTTTAGCATCTCTGTGTAAGGTAGGCCACCAAAGGCCAGCTCTAAGAACCTTCTGTGCAATTTCTTTTCCTGCATAATGTCCTCCTGTGATGTCTACATGAGCTTCTGCAAGGATCAGTGGTCGTTCTGCCTCCATAACACACCTTCTCAATATCTCATCAGGTCCCATCTTGTATATATGTCCAGCTATAAGTCAGAAGTCTGCAACGTGCACTACTAGATGTTTCTTCTGAGGAATTGTGTACTCACTAGGTGCCATTCCTGTTGATAGGAACTGGACTATCTCTATGAACTGGTCATTGATCTTTCTAATGGCCAGTATCTGAGCATCTGATAGTGCATCCTCCAAACTGGTTGGTTCTTCACCATGTTCCAACCTTGACAAGTGACCAAGACCTTTGTTCATTCTCCTTGGATTTACTATGATCTCAAAATCATATTCCTGAAATAGCAGAAGCCATCTACATATCCTTCCCCCCAACACTGGTTTGTTGACTAGGTATCTCAGCGCAGAGTGATCAATAAACATTTTAAAGTGTCCTCCCAACAAGTAGTGGCGAAATTTTTGCAATGCATATACCCTGGCTAAACCTTCTTGCTCAGTGGTGGTGTAGTTGATATCAGTAGTTGATAGCTTCCTACTAGAAAAGTCTAATGTGTGGTCAATATCTCATGTTCTTGGTTGTGCTAACACAACTCCTAAAGCAATGGAAGACGCATAGACATGCATGTGAAACTCCTTGGTCCAATCTGGGAAAACCAGAATGGGTGCAGTAACCATTTTTCGTTTCAATGTGTCGAAGCTCTACTGGCATTCTTCTGTCCAACTAAACTGACAATCCTTCTTCAACATCTTCTCCATGGGCGTTGTAATCTAAGCATAGCCCTTAATGAACTTCATGTAGTAGCCTGTGTGTCCCAATGCAGTGCGCAGCTGTTTAACTGACGTAGGAGGGGGTAGATCAACTATAATGGCGATCTTGGATGGATCCACCAACAATCCTTGCCATGGATGATTTTAGGGGCTAAATTTCGCTCATGGGCTAATTTTACATGGTTTTTCCCCAAAAAAGATTCACGATTCTAAAAATGATTTGCCCATATTTTATAGGATAAAATTATTTTACCTCAAAAATCACCAAAATTTTATACGAACTATATAAAATCCTTAGAAATTTGAATATTTTTACAAAAATATCGCCAAACATTTATAATTGGTATATGAAGGATTAGTAAGATTCGCTAAGGTTTCTACATTTTAAAATAAATTTCCATCCTTAAAATCATCCCTAATCCTTGCTTACATATAATATATCCTAACACAACTCCAAATGGTGAAAATAAAATGAATTTCTTCAGGTTCAAGGCAATTTGGCACTGCTTCGATGGTCTACACAGTTTCTAAGGTTTCAGGTTCTCCCCGGTAAAGCTCTTTAGATTTCCCTTCCTCTATCCCAATAGGTTCTCAATGCTTCTCGTTTGTCAGATATGCCTCTTCTCCACTATAGAAACCTTCGTCCCCATAGTTCTGCTTGAACAAGTTCGCAAGGTGAACTTCTCTGAACACTCTCCCACTGCGCGTATGTCCAGCTTCTGTGTCATTTTCGCTGTCCGAATTTTTGAACATTAGCCTTTCTAGATCCGAACAATCTATTGTATCTTCAAGATGTTCTTCTCATGCAATAACATCTTGGGTCTCAACTTCAGGAATTGTAAATAATTTCCTCTGGGTCCCTTGAATAAGTATCTCTCAGCTTGGCTATATGATTCTACTCTTTCGACAACAAACTCTGTGATGTACCCTCCAATGGTGCTATCAAACCAGTGATCTATTGCTTGTGATATGACGTTATCAAATCTTTTGACCTTCTTGATCAGCTCCGACGTCCAAAACACATGAGGTATAGATCGGATCTCAAAATGGGTATCTACTAACCTAGCTAGCCACTCATACAACTCCTGATGGATTCCCCCAAAGAAAATTTCGTGTATATCAGTAAAGATATATTTCTCCAACCAATCCTATGAACTAAGATTAGGGTTCTTTTTCTAGGCTTTAGCGAAGTCCTTTTCTTGAACCTCTATCCACTTTTGAGTCTCTTTCTTCGATGGAAACCACCTTGACATTCCCTCAAGAAGATTCTGGTCCCGACAATGGAACCATTTGTTGGCACAGGGGAAGACCTAGGTTTCAACTCCAAGAGCACACCAACAAGCCCTAACTACTGGCCCTTTCGGCAACACTTGCGAAGCAGATGCAGTCTCACTCGATGCAGTTATGAGGGGGTTGCAGGACAGGGATGTCTTCAACCAAAGGGGATATCAAGTGGATCTAACACAAGAACAACACAACGTTCATATATCACTTATCAGCTTAGATCTATTCTGCACATCTACTTATCAGATCTGAAATAGTAATGCAATCATAGTATATCAATGACAAAGATAAAATACCAGTCACACACAACGCAAAATATACGTGGTTCATCCTCTCTCTAGGGCTACGTCCACAGAACTATTCTATAATATATTAAGGTAAATCATACAGTTCTTTTTTCTGCTCTTAGCTAGCATATCTTCTTTCTTATCCTCTCTTTCTCTCCCCTCCATGCGCACCCAGCTGCAAGGTTGATCTTCGCACCTAGCTGGATATCTTACAATACCAGAAGGCTCTCGTACTCAACACTTCTTTCTCACACACTACTACTTGCTTGATCACACAACGACAAAGATAACAACAATAATCATAACAACAACCCATCCCAGGTCCTTTAGACCTCTATTTATACATTACAATAGCTCACCGACATCCTTATACCGAAACCTAGGTGTCCAAAACCCTAGATACCAAAACCCTAGGTGTCTAAACCCTAGGTCAACTTGACTCGTATTTTCAGGGCTTCACCAACCTGTCTTTCCTTCCTTCTCGTGTGGTGCTCCAAAGAATCTAACGGTGCCTTTTTCCACTTGCTGAGTTTTCCACGATCCTTCTTTCTTGCTTATCTGTCATCCCCGATCTCCTCATTCAACGACTTACTTCGCTCCTTCTTTTCTTCTCTTTTTCTCACTTCGACCCAGTAACAGTCACTGTGTCTTCCGCGAAGTTCACATTCTCCCTTTTCTTCCTTGATCTTCGCATACTTCCATAACCAAAGGCCAACACCCTAAATTTCTCTACATATGCATACTTGGCCTTTGGCCCTCTTGCATTTTTTTCCAAGCCATAACTGAGTTTCTCTTCTAAAAAACCCATTTTTTGAAGATGTACGGGCCCTGCACCAATACTGCCTGCATACATACGCTTACTGCACCACTATATCCCACGTATGTACGCATGTTGCACCACTACATCCTGCGTATACTTGCAAAAGTTGCAAAAAATAAAAAGTTGAAAGGAATTCATTGATATTACGGGCTACTGGGTCGTTTCCCAACTAATCCACCGCCTATAGCCCGTCACCCAACCGAATAACCATCCTTTCCCCATATAAAAGGAGGTGTCGGGGTCTCATTCCACATCTAGACATAAGAAAAGTTAAACTCTACCCGTTTCACATCCCCTCCTTACCCCAAGTAATTGCAACCATTTTGTGATAATTTCCCTTGCATTCCTAATTAACCCTTCTTCCTCCATCAGAAACCCATTCAATTCCAAAGAAGAGATCTGAAGGTTGTGAGGAGAAGCCAGATGGAGGTGCACTTGGAGCTTGGTGAAGAGGATCCTGGACCAGGTTTGTGGAGCAGTAGCCGACTTTGGTTGTAAGTGATCATTGTATTATCAATAAAAGAAGTAATTTTCCTATCCCAAATCATGGTGTATCGAATGTTTTTATTTGATTTATGTTTTTATTCTAACATCTAACCCTTATTTGTATATGAATTGCATGCTTGTAGCTTTTTATTTATCTGTCTTTGAATGAAAACCAGCCTTGAGAGGAGGTTTTCATTCAGTGAAGTGATCAAGCGTGAGAGGATCATCACCGGACATGGAGTATAGGTACAATTACCTAACCCTTCTCATTTTGCTTTTCTTGTATGAGTCTGGGATATGTTTGGGGTAGTTAGAGAAATATTTGACTTTTAGACGGTTGTGATCTTCCTACATTTTGAACCCTAGTGTAGTATTAAGGGGGGGTTTTGCCGCTAGCAGAAAACTATTGCCAAAAAACCATGTGCCGAAAAACCACCCAACAATGGACACAAAAATCGAGGCAACACGAAAAACAAGATTTCCCCCTCTTATACATTATGCTAACACAGTGCAATAATATTTACAATGATGCTAATATGATGCAACCATTATATAAAATGACTAAAAATTCCCATATGAAAATGCTAGTATGACTCACATAATAGGTAAAAAAACGTCACCCCAAATGAAAGTTTGATGCCCATTTCTATGATGCTAATATGATGCAAAAGTGACACTAAGAGTATTGTTTTGCAATAATATTCAATGTAGTACAATGCTAATGCAATGTAAATAAACACCCACCCACCCATATATATATATATATATATATATATATATATATATATATATAGCCCAATGAGTTAGTTCAATTGGTTGTCATCAATGTCGTTGCATATTTGACTAGTTCTGTGTCGGTAGGTGCCCAATTTGAATCCCCTTGGATGAGGTACACTAGTCTATGTTGACGAGTCTATTAGGGATTCCATTCATGAATATGAGGAAGCATCCCATGGGCTTCCCCGTGAGGTTTTCCTTGGAAATAAAAAGTACATGCATATACATGTCCACATATATATAAGCTCTAATGGAGCCACAAGCATTAGCTCAATCGACTGAACCAATTATCAAATGCATGTTGTCAATCAAGGTACCAAAGGTCACATGTAAAAATCCAATTGACTCCTTTGATATTACCATCCACCTATGCAACTCATAGTTGACAGTGTCSTCCATCTAGATTTTTCAAGGAAGAGGGGGAAATATCATATGGAAGGCAAATCAAATAATTGAATATTATTGAGTATTTAATTATTTTTAATTAAGTATTATTATTAATTAATTAATTGAATTTTTAGTATTATTATCATTGTTGTTGTTGTTGCTGCTACTACTTTAATTATTAACATTAAATTAATTAATAATCTAATTAATTTTTTATTTTTTATTTTAATCATTTGTTATTATTTTTATAATATTTAAATATTGATGAGAATGATGATTAGTATAAATCTATTTTACAACATGATAAGCATGATAGAAAAAATAATGTTTGTGTAAATGCAAAATCATATATACAACATAGCATGAAAAATATCTACACATATAAAGAAATGAAATGAACTTGACATCAGAAATTGATTGAATGAAGTTGATTGGATTTGTTGTAAATAAGTGGTCCACTTCCACCCTAGGGAAATGCTAATTTTGTGTACTACATAGCATGAAAAAAATTATACACATATAAGGAAACGAAATGGATTTGACATCACAAGTTGATTGAATTGTTGTAAACACCCTCTTCATCTTTTCAACCCTACTCATCCTCACTCTATAAAAATATAATAAAATAACATGAGTTCAATAAAAAAAAAAAAATTATAATTGTTAAAGATGTAATAAAAAACATATGAATTAAAAAGTTGTCAATACCCTCCAATTCCTCCAAATCATTCTCATAATCATCAATGATCTCTATTCATCACCAACTATGTTCCATGTGTTCAAACATTAATATGCATGTCATGGAATGAATAAGTACTATGAAAAAAACACTTGATTGGATTCAATTGCACTCTATATTTCATTGAAGAGAATAGGATAAATCCTACAATGGCTAACATGCTCAGATCTACTACATCTACAATTCAGTTAAAGACTTTCTCTTTTTTATTATACTCTTTAACCATGCTCCAATATTTTTTATCAACTTTTATGCAATAAAAATTAATTTTTTTCCAAGTTACATTACCAATGGAAACCCCTGAGTACTTTCTTTCATTTCAAGGATGGTGCCTGGAGTAAACCCTAGAATCTTCAAGGCATAAGGGTTGTCAACAACAGGGCTTGAAGCCAATACAAAACTATATGCATTAAGAGCTCAACATGTCACTTGAGGTAATTGAACATGGGTGGAGAGGAAAACAACATTCTCCCGATCACCCGAGGTAAACCCAATTGACCAATAAAAAACATAATATAGTACGTAATGATTAGAATTATAAATTCAAATCTTGATAAAAGAAATACATATTTTTCAATGCTATATAAAAATCATGGAGTATGTAATTGCAACTCACTTTGGCATTTATGTACTGCTATATAAAAATCATGGAGTATGTAATTGCAACTCACTTTGGAATTTATGTACTAACATAATTGATTATTGTATCTTTACCTTTTCTTACATGACCTTCCTCATATCTTTCCCCATGTCTAGCATCATCATTTGATATTCCCTCTTTGTTGGAATCCATATGATTTGTAGATCTACTACAACAATATGTTACTTAAACAATAACAAAATCCATGGAATAAAATATGTTCATAATTTGACATGAATATTGAAATTGCACATGCATAACATGATACCATATGTAGAGATACTTTATTCAATGAAAGGTGACGAAAGTCACCAAACTCAACCAAAGTCAATTGAACTTTGGTGTAAATATTTGAGTTGATGTGACTGCATCCTTCTTCAATCTAATAATAACATTTTTTATGGTTTTGTTATTATGCCATGTTTGCCCACTCCTACCTATTCTTTTTACCCATGTGAGTTATTACACACTCATTATATAGTGGCATATCCCTATGTAAAATTTCTTCCACATTAATAAATATTTCATAAACAAAAAAAATCCAAGTGAGCTACTATTAAATCAATGGTTGTCATTATCAAAGCTAACTACAATGGATTATTGTGCCTCTAATTTAATTCACTAATATGCCTATAATGGATTTAGATATGACCATTAATACATGAGATGTTTTTTATCCATTAAGATATTCTTATGCCATAATTGATGGAAGAAAAAGAATATACAAGAAAAAGACAAAAATATAACATCAAAAGACAATAATATATTATTATAATATTCCATGGTATGTCTTCTAGAAAAATTATCAATGAAAGGATAAGAATATACAAGGAAGTGAAAGAATCTAAATGCTAGATAGTGTATATGGAGAGTTGTAGTGATAATCAAGTTAACTAGTATTGGATTAAAGATAGTAAGTATTTAATCTAGCTATTATTAGAATTTTGTGCAAATTAGTTGATAGGCAAATTAATATTGCATGAGACCTTTGTCTCTTAGTTTCTCGAGATCTTCTCTAGTTATTATATGAGTTTATGAAAGTAGTGTACAATAAATCTAGGTGATTGATGCTATGGTGAAGCAATAAATTTAGGTCATGATCCTTACAAAGAATTTATACTTAAATGCTCATAAATGCACAAAAATTGAAATTCTATAAAAAAAAAATAGGGTTTTATACTTTATTGTGATAAAAAAAATCCACCATAAATTTACAATTATGGCCCAAAATCCACTCATAAATTCAGTGCAACAGTATATAATTAATTCACCTTTACTATGCTCAAAATCTGACATAATGCATAACAATTTCATTTGCATGAGTGAGAATGACAATAAATGATGAAGTGAGTGAGATACATATATAATATTGTTTTTCCATTAGACACCTAGAAAATATGTAGCTATATTGGTATTTAGAATGGGGGTTTTCCAAGGTAGAGTCATAATATCAACCACCATCAACAACACTAGACTAACTTGGAGATCAATTATCCATGTGAAGGGTAGATTTTAATACTGATATGGTTCCTCTTCCATTACAAAACCTTCATTAATAATGTTAAACCCATTGTCTAATGGGTCATGAGTATTCATGATTCCTTAGCCTTACTCTTTTATTCACTTTACTATTAGAACTCAATATCAAAAAAGTGCCTTGTCCATTGGGTTATGGAGATGTAACAAAAACAAAATAAGTGTCTACAAAGCAGGCTAAGGGAAATCCAACCCTTTTAAAATGAAATCTTAATCTATTATTTATAACACTACTCAACCATAATTTTAGGAGAGAGAGTAGGAGAGGAAGAGAAAAGGAAGAAGGGGGGGAGGGAGAGGGAGAAGAAAAAGAGAAGAAGGAGAGGAGTGGGGAAGAAAAAGAGAAAGAGGGGGGAGGAGGGAGAAGGAGAAAAGGAGGGGGGTAGAGAAAGAGGAGTGGAAAATGAAGAGTGGGGGGGATAGAAAAAATAGGAGTGGAAAATGAAGAGTGGGGGGTATAGGAAAAAGAGGAGGGAACAAGAAAAAAGGAAGAGAGACGAGGGGGTGAGGGATGAGAGTAATGGGAAAATGAAGATGGGGAGGTGGGAAAGGGACAAGAAGAATATGAGGGGTGAAAAAGAGGGAGAGGGAGAGGAGGTGGGAAGAAAAAGAGGAAGAGGGAGAGGATGGGGGAAGAAAAATAGTAGTGTAAGTGGAATATGGGAATGGGGAGAGGAGAGTAAGAGGTAGAGAAAACGATCAATGGAAGAGCGAGAGAGAAAGAAAGGTATACCAAAATAAGAAGGATAAGATGGAGGAGAAGAGAGGACCCTAAACCTACTTTGTACTTTGTTTTTTGTTTTTTGTTATTTTTAAATCCCATCTCAAAAACCCAAATCATATCTCCCATTCAAAACCCAAATCCTATCTCCAAAATCTAAATCCTATCTCTTATTTCCAAAACACAAATTCCACTTTGTTTTAAATATGTAAATTTAAAAAAACATAAAAATCAAATGGAACAAATGATTTTTTTTTTTTTTACTTTTGATCTAATGAAGCCACAAAAATCTCCCCAACCTTCTCTTACTAGGTACCTCCACAAATACCTTTCATCTCTAAGAATCTTTGTCAAACCCTCATGTTAAAATAAAATCAAGGGGACCCTTTGTTCACTTTATATTAAAAATGCACAAGCATAGCAATGCAAAACTTTATTTTGCATAGTCTAGTTTTTTCAATTTTTTGTCATTTTGCATCATTCATGCATTGACTGTCATGACACAAGTATGGAGCATATGTCGTATTCATGTCAATCCAATGGCGCATTAGTTTTGTTGTTTTCAATGCTAAGAGAATACCAGTGTGGTTACAGTGTTTCATTAGTCAATGTCAATATAAATTATAGAATCATAGAGAATCATTGTAGTATCATACAACATCATCATAACATCATGTATCCCAGTGGAAAAGTACATGCATGAATCATGGAGGTTATGGTCTATGATGGTATGCCAACAAGAATTGGAGCGGGTGAGGATGTACATGCACGTAGAGGTATGGGAAACAAACAAAGTGTGCATGAAAGAGGGAGTAAATGGTTATAGTGTATGTGGATGGAGGTGGGATACACACATGGTTTTCATGGGTTATGGCCATTGGGTTTTGAAAGGCTTGTTTTCTAGTGGGGCCTACAAGTGACTTGATTTTTGCGAAGGTTTTCATTTAGTCATACGATGTCAAAACGAGTTCAATGAAGTATCATTGAAAATGATCAAAGATTACTTTGATTAATTCCAATAAAAAAATACTAATTCAACTACCTACAAAATCATACACGCGAGTTATCTAGGCCACACGCTGAAAACTAGTTTGGAGACTTGTGATAGCTCTAAGTGAGTCATTTGATATCGGAATGGGGTAAATGATATGTTGTTGGAAATGTGAAGAGGTGATATATAGTCTTTAAACTATAATGATCTATTCCAATTCCCATCAACGGAACTTTTTAAACCATTAACCTCTTCTACCAAATTGTTTCCCCGAAACTAGCGTTGATCATGTGAAATTTCATTCTAAACAACTTGGGCTCGAAAATAAGAATATAATATACCATTTAAAAGGTTCTAATATCCATACATTGTCACTAGGATATATTTTCTTCATGGGTCTGATTAACATGTCATCATTGAATTCACAATTATGGAATTTATCCTCCCATGCGACACTTGCCCTTTCATGGATTGGGCATACAAACTTAAAAGTGGGAAAATGAGATCTTGTTGGAAATATTGTTTCAAGAACTAAATGGTATGGGGTATAGCCAATATATTTTGTAAAAAATCAATAGAATTTTTTTCATATTTTATACAAGACCCAGCTCATGTGGAGCTCTTTTAAGGACTATTGAAAAGGGTTAATATTGAAAATATTGCAAGTTGTGTTTATTTTGATTAAATCTAACATGATAATCCCAGATATGTACTTTTTCGATATGGGAGGGTTTCAAAACTCAAAAATAAATCAAGAATTGCCTCTCCAAATGCCAAAATATTGTGATCCTAAAACACGTCAAACAAGGCCATATTAAATCCGATTGTTTGCTGACAAAATCCTATTATGCACTATGTACTTAATGACTATCATAAACATGTCTTGAAAGTGAGTGAGCTAAGGATTAACATCAATATAAATTTCACTATCTCTACTAAATCAAACTCAATGAGTGTGGATTGATCTATAAGAAACCCAAAACACTATAACCTTACTCCTTAAGGACTTCCTTCCTCCTTAACACCACTTCCTCCTTAAGTACCTCCTTCCCCATTAACATCACTTCCTCTTTAAGGACTTCCTTCCTCCTTAACATCACTTCCTCCATAAGGACATCCTTTACCCACCAATTAATATTTGAGAATGTTTGAAAGTTCATTTTATTTATTGTAAAGTTGATGTTTTCAACATAAAGTAGGTGAGCATGTCAATCTCTTCTCTTAAAAGTTAAAGATAATATATTACAATGAATAATAAAAACAATCATCATTCAAGCTATAGATCAACACCTAATGTTGTGATCCCTAAATTGTTGCTTCTTATTCTTATTGTCCAATGTTATAACAATATTGGTTCTTGAAACCATGCCAGGGATTCTCATCCCCAATGTATGGCTACCCTCCAACAGTTGATCTTTACACTAAATTCATAAAGAAGAATGAAAGTATACCCATGTATTATTACATCAATGTAGCTATCGATTCACCTCCTCATGTCTCTTCTTCAACATAGAAAACTAGCAAGCTTGCTAATGAAAAAGATAAGCCTTCTTCTTCTTCTTCAACTAATTTGATTATTGTTGAGAATGATATTGATGTGTCTAATTATTGTGCCTCTGATTGAATTCATTAAGATCCCTATAATGAATTCATATATGACCAATAATCCATGAGATTGTTTTGTATCCATTAAGTGTAAATGTGTTGAACCTGCACAAAACAGATCTAGATAAACAATAATACACATATTTGCAGAGAGAATTGGAGAAAGAAGAAGAAGGAGAGAAAGAATGAAAGAATTATCATTAACCGTTATGAATAATGAATAATTTACCCATGATATACTCTGTATAACTCAATGAGTGTGCATTGGAGGAGAACCAATGCACCATAGTGGTGGTCTAGAGTGATCTAGACACACACTTGCAGTTACGGGAGTGAA
>JASDQU010739671.1:349500-363647 GCA_032191745.1 Picea mariana | reverse complement strand
TGAAACTTTCCAATTTTGGATATAGTGGGGTTGACGAGGTGTCCTATTGGGTAGATATTTCCCTAGGTAAAGGAGTGTTTCCCAAGTGATACCTCTCTAAGCCATGTGAAGTATATGAAGTGGTTTAAGGATCAAGACTCATTGGGAATGGGGGTCATGACATACAAGGGGTTGTCGTGTCTCATTCATGGGTGCCTTTGTAGAGGGTGTGTGGCACCTTTGTTTGCAATACATTTTTTCCAAGCCCATCCTCTTGTCATTCTTTGTTTCTTTCATGTTTTAAGGAACGAGTTAAAGGCCATTGTCCTGGAATGGTGTCCAGATAATGACAGTATCACTCACAAATACCTTATGGAAATGAGGATGATGGCTTGTGATAAGACCCCGTTTCTCTTAGTTGTGCAACTGAGAGCCATTACCCTAGCTTGGTGGCCAAATTATGGTAATTCCATACCAATAGATACCTATGAAAATGATAGGTTGGATTCTGATGAGACCTCCTATCCTCCAATCAACCTCCTAAGTATTCTATGATTTATTCTAGTGGGTCCCCCTTTTCTTATAGAGAAGTGTTTCATTGCTTTCTTGGGGGATCCCTAGGAGAAGCACATGGAAGGTTTATATATAAGATTTTATCCTTTTTAGCCAACAAAAATCCCTCTGGACCTTCAACCCCTTATTCCCATAGAATGAAGGACAAACCCTCCTTGGGTCAATACACCCTAAGATCGCAAGAGATAAGAAAATGGGGGGTTTTAGGTGATTGAAAGTGGTAAGTATGGATGGGAATGGTATGATGGATCTTCAAAGGAGTTCCTAGTAGCAAATCCATTCCCTAGGAAGACCACTTACTAAGGAACAATTTCAACCACCAAGGTGAAACAGAGAAAACGACATAATGTCCAAGCATATGTCATGAAATCGAAAGCAGTCTAAGATACAACATACTCAAAATTCCTCAAATATTGAAATGAAACTCACCATAATAGATGACTTGTACCTCATGGATCAAGGCCCAATGCATCTCGAAATCCATTTGGTTTGGTGGATGCCATCTAGAAATCCTGACCTCTGTGGTGGTGAGTGTATATTTTAACCTTATACAATATTTACTGCAAACAGATTTTCAGGAAAAGAAAAAAAAATATACAATGGAAAATACAAACATTACACATAGGTTTTTCCCCTGGAAACCCAAACTAGGAAGACCATCATATTCTATGTTCTTTCATTGTGATACATTGTTTACAATACAATATACATATAGGAGCCACTGGCATCCAAAACCCTAACCCAATGACTTGGATTAGTCAACAACCCTGATTCCTTAATCAGAAATAGAAAATGTTATAACCCTATGTTGGCACAGGGGAAGACCCAGGGTTCAGCTCCAAGAGCTCACCAACAAGCCCTAACTACTGGCCCTTTCGGAAACACGTGCGAAGCAGATGCAGTCTCACCTGAAGAAGTTATGAGGGGGTTGCAGGACAAGGATGTCTACAACCAAAGGGGATACCAAGTGGATCTAACACAAGAACATCACAACGTTCATATATCACTTATAATCTTAGATATATTCTTCACATCTACTTATCATATCTAAAACAGTAATGCAATCACAATGTATCAATGACAGAGATAAAATACTAGTCACACACAACACAAAATATATGTGGTTCACCCTCTCTCTAGGGCTACATCCACAGAACTGTGCTATAATATATTAAGGTAAAGAATACAGTTCTTGTTTGCACTCTTAGCTAGCAAATCTTCTTTTTTCTCCTCTCTTTCTCTCCCCTCCCTACACACCCAACTACAGGGTTGATCTTTGCACCCAGATGAAGATATTACAATACCATAAGGCTCTCGTACTCAACACTTCTTTCTCACACACTACTACTCGCTTGATCGCACAACGACAACGACAACAACAATAATCATAACACCAACCCATCCCAGGTCCTTTAGACCTCTATTTATACATTACAATAGCTCACTGACATCCTTAGACCGAAACCTAGGTGTCCAAAACCCTAGATACCAAAACCCTAGGTGTCTAAACCCTAGGTCAACTTGACCTATATTTTCAAGGCTTCGCCAGCCTGTCTTTCCTTCCTTCTCGCGCGGTGCTTCAAAGAATCTAACGGTGGATTTTTCCACTTGCTAAGTTGCCCATGATCCTTCTTTATTGCTTATCTGTCATCCTCGATCTCCTCATTCAACAACTTACTTCCCTTTGTCTTTTCTTCTCTTTTGCTCACTTCGACCCAGTAACACTCACTATGTATTCCACGAAGTTCGTATTCTCCCTTTTCTTCCTTGATCTTCGCATACTTTCATAACCAAGGGCCAATATTCTCCCAACACTCACCTATGACTCGTCTCAAGGCACTTTATATCTGAGCTTCCTGTTTTACTTCGACTCCAGACTGTGCAATGCATCCTCTACTTTATGCTCGATGCCTCCTCTTTTTCCCTTGTGCAGAATATCTTTTCTGTGTCTGGTACCCAGTTTCAACTGCACCTAGTACCTAGACCCTCTTCTTCATGATTTTATTGAGAGATGCGAGGTAGCTGGTTGTCATAGTACAATTTCAACCGGCTCGCATTCACTAAACCTTCCTTCCACTCCCTATTGTGAGTCTTCAATTGCGCAACGCCTCCCTCTGTAGCATAAGCGATCTGATATGGCCCTAGCTAATGCATTCTAAACTTCCCAGGATGTTTTATGAACTTTCTATTGTATACTCGTACTAGATCACCTTGTTTGAATGCCTTATTCTTGATGTGTTTGTCATGTTAGGCCTTCTCTCTTTCCTTCTGAACCTGCTGATGGAATCCTACAATGAATCTATATTCCTCTAGTTCAACCAGTTGTGCAAGCCTCTCTTGAATAATGCCTGGGTCATCCATATCTGTAAAGGAAACAATTCTTAGGCTCGGTACCAAATATTCCATTAGAACAATAACTTCAAGACCATATACCAACTTGAAAGGGGTCTGCATTGTTAGTTTATTTCAAGTAGTTCTATAGGCCCATAATACTATTGGTACTCTTAAATCCCAATCATCCCTGTTCACACTGCAAATCATGGTTAGTGTTGTTTCCAAAATCTTGTTGAATGCTTCAACTATCCCATTTGCTTATGGATGGTATGGCGTGCTCTTCTGATGGTGGACTACAAATTCTTCACTCAGGGCTTCAACTGTCTTATTGATGAAATGTGTTCCTTGATCACTCATAAGGATCTTTGGGCATCCAAACCTGGTTATGATGTCATCAAATATGAAGAACGCAACTGTAGTTGCACTACAGTCCTTAACTTCTCTTGCTTCGGCCCATCTGGTCAAGTACTCGATAGCTGTAATTATGTACCTTGCTCCTGTGCACTTTCTTGGTGGTTTTATAGGTCCCACAAAGTCAATGGACCACTTTTCGAATGCTTGTAGGGTCAGTTGCGGTGCTAATGGCATTTCATCTCTTTTGGATGGTTTCCCAACTCTTTGGCATATGTCGCAGGCTCTGGAATAGTCTTTAGGATCTCTGTGTAAGGTAGGCCAGCAAAGGCCAGCTCTAAGAACCTTCTATGCAATTTATTTTCCTGCATAATGTCCTCCTGCGATGCCTGCATGAGCTTCTGCAAGGATCAGTGGTTGTTCTGCCTCCATAACACACCTTCTCAATATCTCATCAGGTCCCATCTTTTATAGATGTCCAGCTATAAGTGAGAAGTCTGCAACGTGCACTACTAGATGTTTCTTCTAAGGAATTGTGTACTCACTAGGTGCCATTCCTGTTGATAGGAACTGGACTATCTCTGTGAACTGGTCATTGATCTTTCTAATGGCCAGTATCTGAGCATCCGGTAGTTCATCCTCCAAACTGGTTGGTTCTTCACCATGTTTCAACCTTGACAAGTGACCAAGACCTTTGTTCATTCTCCTTAGCTTTACTATGATCTCAAAATCATATTCCTGAAATAGTAGAAGCCATCTACATATCCTTCCCCCCAACACTGGTTTGTTGACTAGGTATTTCAGCACGGAGTGATCGGTAAACATTTTAAAGTGTCCTCCCAACAAGTAGTGGCGAAATTTCTGCAATGCATATACCATGGCTAAACCTTCTCGCTCAGTGGTGGTGTATTTGATATCAACAGTTGATAGCTTCCTGCTAGAAAAGTCTAACGTGTGGTCAATATCTCATGTTCTTGGTTGTGCTAACACAACTCCTAAAGCAATGGAAGATGCATAGACATGCATGTGAAACTCCTTGGTCCAATCTGGGAAAACCAAAATGGGCGCAGTAACCATTTTTCTTTTCAGTGTGTCAAAGCTCTGCTGGCATTCTTTTGTCCAACTAAAGTGACAATCCTTCTTCAACATCTTCTCCATGGGCACTTTAATTTGAGCATAGCCCTTAATGAACTTCCTATAGTAGCCTGTGTGTCCCAACGCAGTGTGCAGCTGTTTAACTGATGTAGGAGGGGGTAGATCAACTATAATGGTGATCTTGTATGGATCCACCAACAATCCTTGCTTACATATAATATGTCCTAAAAAACTCCAAATGGTGAAAAGAAAATGCATTTCTTTAGGTTCAAGGCAATTTGGCACTGCTTCGACGGTCTACACAGTTTCTGAGGTTTCAAGTTCTCCCCGGTGAAGCTCTTTAGATTTCCCTTCCTCTATCCCAACAGGTTCTCAATGCTCCCCATTTGTCAGATATGCCTCTTCTCCACTATAGAAACCTTTGTCCCCATAGTTCTGCTTGAATAGTTTCGCAAGGTGAACTTCTCTGAACACTCTCTCACTACGCATATGTCCAGCTTCTGTGTCGTTGTCACTGTCCGGATTTTTGAACATTAGCCTTTCTAGATCCAATCAATCTACTATATCTTCAATATGTTCTTCTCATGCAATAGCATCTTGAGTCTCAACTTTAGGAATTGTAAATAATTTCCTCTGGGTCCCTTGAATAAGTATCTCTCAGCTTCGCTATATGATTCTACTCTTTCGACAGCAAACTCTGTGATGTACCCTCCAATGGTGCTATCAAACCAGTGATATATTGCTTGTGATATGACGTTATAAACTCTTTTGACCTTCTTGATCAGCTCCAATGTCCAAACCACAGGAGGTATAGATCGGATCTCGAAATGGGTATATGCTAACCTATCTAGCCACTCATACAACTCCTGATGGATTCCCCCAAAGAAAATTTCGTGTATATCAATAAAGATATATTTCTCCAACCAATCCTATGAACTAAGATTAGGGTTTTTTTTCTGGGCTTCAGGGAAGTCCTTTTCTTGATCCTCTATCCACTTTTGAGTCTCTTTCTTCGATGGAAACAACCTTGACATTCCCTCAAGAAGATTCTGGTCCCGGCAACGGAACCATTTGTTGGCACAGGGGTAGACCCGGGGTTTAACTCCAAGAGCACACTAACAAGCCCTAACTACTGGCCCTTTCAGCAACACCTACGAAGTAGATGTAGTCTCACTCGATGCAGTTATGAGGGGGTTGCAGGACAGGGATGTCTACAACCAAAGGGGATATCAAGTGGATCTAACACAAGAACAACACAACGTTCATATATCACTTATCAGCTTAGATCTATTCTGCACATCTACTTATCAGATCTGAAATAGTAATGCAATCACAGTATATCAATGAAAGAGATAAAATACCAGTCACACACAACACAAAATATACGTGGTTCACTCTCTCTCTAGGGCTACGTCCACAGAACTATTTTATAATATATTAAGGTAAATCATACAGTTCTTTTTTGCGCTCTTAGCTAGCATATCTTCTTTCTTATCCTCTATTTCTCTCCCCTCCATGCGCACCCAGCTGCAGGGTTGATCTTCGCACCTAGCTGGAGATATTACAATACCAGAAGGCTCTCGTACTCAGCACTTCTTTCTCACACACTACTACTTGCTTGATCACACAAAGACAAAGATAACAATAATAATCATAACAACAACCCATCCCATGTCCTTTAGACCTCTATTTATACATTACAATAGCTCACCAACATCCTTAGACCAAAACCTAGGTGTCCAAAACCCTAGATACCAAAACCCTAGGTGTCTAAACCCTAGGTCAACTTGACCCGTATTTTCAGGGCTTCACCAGCTTGTCTTTCCTTCCTTCTCATGTGGTGCTCCAAATAATCTAACGGTGCCTTTTTCCACTTGCTGAGTTTTCCACGATCCTTTTTTCTTGCTTATCTGTCATCCTCGATCTCCTCATTCAACGGCTTACTTCACTCCTTCTTTTCTGCTCTTTTTCTCACTTCGACCTAGTAACAGTCACTGTGTCTTCCGCGAAGTTCGCATTCTCCCTTTTCTTCCTTGATCTTCGCATACTTCCATAACCAAGGGTCAACACCCTAAATTTCTCTACATATGCATACCTAGCCTTTGGCCCTCTTGCATTTTTTTCCAAGCCATAACTGAGTTTCTCTTCTAAAAAACCCATTTTTTGAAGATGTACGTGCTCTGCACCAATACTTCCTGCATACATATGCTTATTTCACCATTATATCCCACGTATGTACGCATGTTGCACCACTACATCCCGCATATACTTGCAAAAGTTACAAAAAATAAAAAGTTGAAAGGAATTCATTGATATTACGGGCTACTGGGTAGTTTCCCAACTAATCCACTGCCTATAGCCCATCACCCAACTGAATAACCATCCTTTCCCCATAGAAAAGGAGGTGTTGGGGTATCATTCCACATCTAGACATAAGAAAAGTGAAACTCTTCCCATTTCACATCCCCTCCTTACCCCAAGTAATTGCAACCATTTTGTGATAATTTCCCTTGCATTCTTAATTAACCCTTCTTCCTCCATCAGAAACCCATTCACTTCCCAAGAAGAGATCTGAAGGTTGTGAGGAGAAGCCAGATGGAGGTGCACTTGGACCTTGGTGAAGAGGATCCTGGACCAGGTTCATGGAGAAGTAGCCAACTTTGGTTGTAAGTGATCATTGTATTATCAATAAAAGAAGTATTTTTCCTATCCCAAATCATGGTGTATCGAATGTTTTCATTTGATTTATGTTTTTATTCTAACATCTAACCCTTATTTGTATACGAATTGCATGCTTGTAGCTTTTTATTTGTCTATCTTTGAATGCAGGCCAGCCTTGAGAGAAGGTTTGCATTCAGTGAAGTGATCAAGCATGAGAGGATCATCACCAGACATGGAGTATAGGTACAATTACCCGATCCTTCTCATTTTTCTTTTCTTGTATGAGTCTGGGATATGTTTGGGGTAGTTAGAGAAATATTTGACTTTTAGACGGTTGTGATCTTCCTACATTTTGAACCCTAGTGTAGTATTAAGGGGGGTTTTTTCTGCTAGCATAAAACTATCACCAAAAAACCATGTGCCGAAAAACCACCCAACAATGGACACAAAAATCGAGGCAACATGAAAAACAAGATTTCCCCCTCTTATACATTATGCTAACACAGTGAAATAATATTTACAATGATGCTAATATGATGCAAAAGTGACACTAAGAGTATTGTTTTGCAACAATATTCAATGTAGTACAATGCTAATGCAATGCAAAAAAACACCCACCCACCCATATATATATATATATATATATATATCCCAATGAGTTAGTTCAATTGGTTGTCATCAATGTCGTTGCATATTTGACTAGTTCTGTGTCGGTAGGTGCCCAATTTGAATCCCCTTGGATGAGGTACACTAGTCTATGTTGATGAGTCTATTAGGGATTCCATCCATGAATATGAGGAAGCATCCCATGGGCTTCCCCGTGAGGTTTTCCTTGAAAATAAAAAGTACATACATATACATGTCCACATATATATAAGCTCTAATGGAGCCACAAGCATTAGCTCAATCGACTGAACCAATTATCAAATGCATGTTGTCAATCAAGGTACCAAAGGTCACATGTAAAAATCCAATTGACTCCTTTGATATTACCATCCACCTATGCAACTCATAGTTGACAGTGTCCTCCATCTAGATTTTTCAAGGAAGAGGGGGAAATATCATATGGAAGGCAAATCAAATAATTGAATATTATTGACTATTTAATTATTTTTAATTAAGTATTATTAATTAATTAATTGATTTTTTAGTATTATTATCATTGTTGTTGTTGTTGCTGCTACTACTTTAATTATTAACATTAAATTAATTAATAATCTAATTAATTTTTTATTTTTTATTTTAATCATTTGTTATTATTTTAATAATATTTAAATATTGATGAGAATGATGATTAGTATAAATCTATTTTACAACATGATAAGCATGATAGCAAAAATAATGTTTGTGTAAATGCAAAATCATATATACAACATAGCATGAAAAATATCTACACATATAAAGAAATGAAATGAACTTGACATCAGAAATTGATTGAATGAAGTTGATTGGATTTGTTGTAAATAAGTGGTTCACTTCCACCCTAGGGAAATGCTAATTTTGTGTACTACATAGCATGAAAAAAAGTATACACATATAAGGAAATGAAATGGATTTGACATCACAAGTTGATTGAATTGTTGTAAACACCCTCTTCATCTTTTCAACCCTACTCATCCCCACTCTATAAAAATATAATAAAATAACATGAGTTCAATAAAAAAAAAATTATAATTGTTAAAGATGTAATAAAAAACATATGAGTTAAAAAGTTGTCAATACCCTCCAATTCCTCCAAATCATTCTCATAATCATCAATGATCTCTATTCATCACCATCTATGTTCCATGTGTTCAAACATTAATATGCATGTCATGGAATGAATAAATACTATGAAAAAAGCACTATATTGGATTTAATTGCACTCTATATTTCATTGAAAAGAATAGGATAAATCCTACAATGGCTAACATGCTCAGATCTACTACATCTACAATTTGGTTAAAGACTTTCTCTTTTTTATTATACTCTTTAACCATGCTCCAATATTTTTTATCAATTTTTATGCAATAAAAATGATTTTTTTTCCAAGTTACATTATCGACGGAAACCCCTGAGTACTTTCTCTCATTTCAAGGATGGTGCCTGAAGTAAACCCTAGAATCTTCAAGGCATAAGGGTTGTCAACAACAGGGCTTGAAGCCAATACAAAACTATACGCATTAAGAGCTCAACATGTCACTTGAGGTAATTGAACATGGGTGGAGAGGAAAACAACATTCCTCCCAATCACTCGAGGTAAACCCAATTGACCAATAAAAAACATAATATAGTACGTAATGATTAAAATTATAAATTCAACTCTTCATAAAAGAAATACATATTTTTCAATACTATATAAAAATCATGGAGTACGTAATTGCAACTCACTTTGACATTTATGTACTGCTATATAAAAATCATGGAGTATGTAATTGCAACTCACTTTGAAATTTATGTACTAACATCAATGATTATTGTATCTTTACCTTTTCTTACATGACCTTCCTCATATCTTTCCCCATGTCTAGCATCATCATTTGATATTCCCTCTTTGTTGGAATCCATATGATTTGTAGATCTACTACAACAATATGCTACTTAAACAATAACAAAATCCACGGAATAAAA
Source organism: Picea mariana (assembly GCA_032191745.1). Taxonomy (NCBI): domain Eukaryota; kingdom Viridiplantae; phylum Streptophyta; class Pinopsida; order Pinales; family Pinaceae; genus Picea; species Picea mariana. The sequence continues at coordinate 354,044 of JASDQU010739671.1, read as the reverse complement.
TATGCTCATAATTTGACATGAATATTAAAATTGCACATGCATAACATGATAACATATGTAGAGATACTTTATTCAATGAAAGGTGATGAAAGTCACCAGACTCAACCAAAGTCAATTGAACTTTGGTGTAAATATTTGAGTTCATGTGACTGCATCCTTCTTCAATCTAATAATAACATTTTTTATGGTTTTTTTATTATGCCGTGTCTTCCCACTCCTACCTATTCTTTTTACCCATGTGAGTTATTACACACTCATTATATAGTGGCATATCCCTACGTGGAATTTGTTCCACATTAATCAATATTTCGTAAACAAAAAAATCCAAGTGAGCTACTATTAAATCAATGGTTGTCATTATCAAAGCTAACTACAATGGATTATTGTGCCTCTAATTTAATTCACTAATATGCCTATAATGAATTCAGATATGACCATTAGTACATGAGATGTTTTTGTATCCATTAAGATATTCTTATGCTATAATTGATGGAAGAAAAAAAATATACAAGAAAAAGACAAAAATATAACATCAAAAGACAATAATATATTATTATAATATTCCATGGTATGTCTTCTAGAAAAATGATCAATGAAAGGATAAGAATATACAAGGAAGTGAAAGAATCTAAATGCTAGATAGTGTATATTGGAGAGTCGTAGTGATAATCAAGCTAACTAGTATTGGATTAAAGATATGGATTAAAGATAGTAAGTATTTAATCTAGCTATTATTAGAATTTTGTGCATATTAATTGATAGGCAAATTAATATTGCATGAGAACTTTGTCTCTTAGTTTCTCGAGATCTTCTCTAGTTATTATATGAGTTTATGAAAGTAGTGTAGAATAAGTCTAGGTGACCGATGCTATGGTGAAGCAATAAATTTAGGTCATGACCCTTACAAAGAATTTCTACTTAAATGCTCATAAATGCACACAAATTGAAATTCTATAAAAAATAGGGTTTTATACTTTATTGTGAGAAAAAAATCCACCATAAATTTACAATTATGGCCCAAAATCCATTCATAAATTCAGTACAACAGTATAGAATTAATTCACCTTCACTATGCTCAAAATTTGACATAATGCATAACAATTTCCTTTGCATGAGTGAGAATGACAATAAATGATGAAGTGAGTGAGATACATATATAATATTGTTTTTCCATTAGACACCTAGAAAATATGTAGCTATATTGGTATTTAGAATGGGGGTTTTCCAAGGTAAAGTCATAATATAAACCACCATCAACAACACTAGACTAACTTGGAGATCAATTATCCATGTGTAGGGTAGCTTTTAATATTGATATGGTTCCTCTTCCATTACAAAACCTTCAATAATTATGTTAAACCCATTGTCTAATGGGTCATGAGTATTCATGATTCCTTGGCCTTACTCTTTTATTCACTTTACTATTGGAACTCAATATAAAAAAGTGCCTTGTCCATTGGGTTATGGAGATGTAACAAAAACAAAATAAGTGTCTACAAAGCAGACTGAGGGAAATCCAACCCTTTTAAAATGAAATCTTAATCTATTATTTATAACACTACTCAACCATAATTTTAGGAGAGAGAGTAGGAGAGGAAGAGAAAAGGAAGAAGGGGGGAGGGAGAGGGAGAAGAAAAAGAGAATAAGGAGAGGAGTGGGGAAGAAAAAGAGAAAGAGGGGGGAGGAGGGAGAAGGAGAAAAGGAGGGGGGTAGAGAAAGAGGAGTGGAAAATGAAGAGTGGGGGGGATAGAAAAAATAGGAGTGGAAAATGAAGAGTGGGGGGTATAGGAAAAAGAGAAGGGAACAAGAAAAAAGGAAGAGAGACGAGGGGGTGAGGGATCAGAGTAATGGGAAAATGAAGATAGGGAGGTGGGAGAGGGACAAGAAGAATACGAGGGGTGAAAAAGAGGGAGAGGGAGAGGAGGTGGGAAGAAAAATACGAAGAGGGAGAGGATGGGGGAAGAAAAATAGTAGTGTAAGTGGAATATGGGAATGGGGAGAGGAGAGTAAGAGGTAGAGAAAATGATCAATGGAAGAGTGATAGAGAAAGAAAGTTATACCAAAATAAGAAGGATAAGATGGAGGAGAAGAGAAGACCCTAAACCTACTTTGTACTTTGTTTTTTGTTTTTTTAAATCTCATCTCAAAAACCCAAATCATATCTCCCATTCAAAACCCAAATCCTATCTCCAAAATCCAAAACACAAATTCCACTTTGTTTTAAATATGTAAATTTAAGAAAACATAGAGGTCAAATGAAGAAAACGATTTTTTTTTTACCCTTGATCTAGTGAAGCCACAAAAATCTCCCCAACCTTCTCTTACTAGGTGCCTCCACAAATACCTTTCATCTCTAAAAATCTTTGTCCAAACCCTCATGTTAAAATAAAATCAGGGGGACCCTTTGGTCACTTTATATTAAAAACACACAAGCATAGCAATGCAAAACTTTATTTTGCATAGTCTAGTTTTTTCAATTTTTTGTCATTTTGCATCATTCATGCATTGACTTGTCATGACACAAGTATGGAGCATATGTCGTATTCATGTCAATCCAATGGCGCATTAGTTTTGTTGTTTTCAATGCTAAGAGAATACCAGTGTGGTTACAATGTTTCATTAGTCAATGTCAATATAAATTATAGAATCATAGAGAATCATTATAGTATCATACGACATCATCATAACATCATGTATCCCAGTGGAAAAGTACATGCATGAATCATGGAGGTTATGGTCTATGATGGTATGCCAACAAGAATTGGAGCGGGTGAGGATGTACATGCACGTAGAGGTATGGGAAACAAAAAAAGGGTGCATGAAAGAGGGAGTAAATGGTTATAGTGCATGTGGATGGAGGTGGGATACACACATGGTTTTCATGGGTTATGGCCATTGGGTTTTCTAGTGGGGCCTACAAGTGACTTGATTTTGAGAAGGTTTTGATTTAGTCATACGATGTCAAAAGTTCAATGAAGTATCATTGAAAATGGATCAATGATTACTTTGATTAATTCCAATAAAAAAATACTAATTCAACTACCTACAAAATCATACACGCGAGTTATCTAGGCCACACCCTCAAAACTAGTTTGGAGACTTGTGATAGCTCTAAGTGAGTCATTTGATATCGGAATGGGTTAAATGATATGTTGTTGGAAATGTGAAGAGGTAATATATAGTATTTAAACTATAATGATCTATAATGGAACTTTTTAAACTATTAACCTCTTCTACCAAATTGTTTCCCCGAAACTAGCGTTGATCATGTGAAATTTCATTCTAAACAACTTGGGCTCCATAAAAGGTTCTAATATGATATACCATTTAAAAGGTTCTAATATCCATACATTGTCACTAGGATATATTTTCTCTATGGGTTTGATTGACATATCATCATTGAATTCACAATTATGGAATTTATCCTCCCATGAGACACTTATCCCTTTCATAGATTGGGCATACAAACTCAAAAGTGGGAAAATGAGATTTTGTTGGAAATATTGTTTCAAGAACTAAATGGTATGGGGAACTAAATGGTATGGGGTATAGAAAATATATTTTGTAAAAAATCAATAGAATTTCTTTCATATTTTATACAAAATCCATCTTATGTGGAGCCCTCTTAAGGACCATTGAAAAGGGTCCACATTGATTGGGCATACAAACTCAAAAGTGGGAAAATGAGATTTTGTTGGAAATATTGTTTCAAGAACTAAATGGTATGGGGTATAGAAAATATATTTTGTAAAAAATCAATAGAATTTCTTTCATATTTTATACAAAATCCATCTTATGTGGAGCCCTCTTAAGGACCATTGAAAAGGGTCCACATTGAAAATATTGCAAGTTGTGCTTATTTTGATTCAATCTAACATGATAATCCCAGACATGTACTTTTTCGATATGAGAGGGTTTCAAAACTCAAAAATAACTCAAGAATTGCCTCCCCAAATGCCAAAATATTGCGATCCTAAAACAAGTCAAACAAGGCCAGATTAAATCCGATTGTTTTCTGACAAGATCCTATTATGCACTATGTATTTAATGGCTATCATAAACATGTCTTGAAAGTGAGTGAGCTAAGGATTAACATCAATATAAATTTCACTGTCTCTACTAAATCAAACTCAATGAGTGTGGATTGATCTATAAGAAACCCAAAACACTATAACCTTACTCCTTAAGGACTTCCTTCCTCCTTAACACCACTTCCTCCTTAAGGACTTCCTTCCTCCTTAACATCACTTCCTATTTAAGGACTTCCTTTCTCCTTAACATCACTTCCTCCATAAGGACATCCTTTACCCACCAACTAATATTTGAGAATGTTTGAAAGTTCATTTTATTTATTGTAAAGTTGACGTTGTCAACATAAAGTAGGTGAGCATGTCAATCTCTTCTCTTAAAAGTTAAAGATAATATATTACAATGAATAATAAAAACAATCATCATTCAAGCTATAGATCAACACCTAATGTTGTGATCCCTAAATTGTTGCTTCTTATTCTTATTGTCCAATGTTATAACAATATTGGTTCTTG
>JASDQU010739671.1:332998-349400 GCA_032191745.1 Picea mariana | reverse complement strand
ACATTCCCAGACCTTGACCCCTTTGAGCCACAAGCCACGAAGTTCAGTACATTATGGTACTTGGACGACATGAGCAAGCAATGGAAATCAAATGCCATTTTCCACGTGTACTATAACCAACTGAAAGAATCCATAAGGAGTGAACCTCGCATAACCCCGAACACTTTGCAAAGATTTCGACCTCTGATAAAGTTCAGCGCAGATCGCCAATTTGTATGCCTAACCCCACGCGCTGATGAGCACTAGGAACAAATTCAATCCTATTATAAGATGACATAAGAAGACCTGGAAGAGATCACCAAGGAATGGTCGGTAGACCTCCTTGTTTCAACAGACCCCATAGAAATGTCCGACATTGAAAGCCCCGGAACTGCGAAGGATACACCTGGGCCCAGTAAGAAAAAGAAAGAAAAGATGACGAAGAAGATTGAAGAAGTCCAGAATGTTGACAGCCTATCTGTAAGGACAGATTCCATTACACTAGATGAAGAAGGTGATGATGAAGAAGGTACAAAAACTCAAAAATTCAAAGTACCACCGCCTAGGGATGAAGAAGACTCATCGAAGAAAAGGAAGGTCTCAACTCTGAAATCTTCCTCCAGAAAGAAACCAAGAACCCCTGTAACCAAGATGCGAACTGCCCTCATGTTGGATGACTTTGATTTCATTGTTGCAGTGGTCAATGATGCTTCAAAGGAAATCATAGAGAAGCAGGAGGTGAAGCAGGAACAAATGTATAGCCAAATTGAGATCGCACTCCAAGAAGTACAACAAGCACTCCAGTCTAGACGAGCAATATCTACAACACCTCTGCCATAAGGAACAACAGAAGTGAGAGATGAATCAGTTCATCTCCAAAAGATTGTTGATGCAGTCGAAGTATGCCTTCGACATGCTTAGGAAGAAAAAGTGCAGGCCACCCAGGCCCTATAGAAAGCACAGGAGGATATTATTGAACAAAGATAAGTTGTGCAACAAGAGAAGAATTCTCTCCAAGCAAAATTTGAAGAATACAGAGAAAATATCCAAAAAGCGAAAGAGTAGCTGCCTGCAAAGCAGATAGGAATTGAAGAAGCAGTCAACAAAGCATTTCGCTCTATGACTAGCTTACAAGAAAAAGGTCGAAGAGCCCATAGAGCTCCAAGTGATGAAGTTGGCTAAAGTTATTCAACAACTTCAACAAAGGGTCATGGAATTAGAGCTTAAAACCATACCACATACTCCATAAGAAGTGCGCGACTACAAGAATTGAATGCTCAGAGCGTAGTCGAGAGGATTAAAACACTTGCTACAGAATGTAAACAACTAAGTAGAAAAAGCGCGTAGATATATGAACAACTATCTGAAGACCCAGAGTTGAAGAAACTGGACTCCCAACTCCAGGAAGCAAAGCAACACGCAAATATAGTACAGGCGCATCTCAAGCTCCTGTCACCCATCGAGAGGATGAAGCAATCCCAGGAACAACACATTGCCCAACAACTTGTTCTTACCATGTAGAACAGAGTGATGGAAGTCACCCGGAAACTCCAACCGAGCCAAGAGGCGACCTACCTACTGTTTGAAGAAATTGAAGGCTAGGGAACACTACTAGAACAAGTAGTTGTCACAGTCGAGCAACAACTGGAAGTACCTATCAACGAAGCGGTTGTTCATGAATTCATTGAGCAAGAAGCAGTAGCACAGAGACAAGTCAAAGCAACTCAATCCAAGCTTGAGACCTTTGAGGCAAAGTTACCTAGACCTGAGTGACTCAGGATGAGTCACAGGTGAGTGTTGGGGGCCTATTGGCCCTGACCAAGTTTTGAGGAACACTTGGTCATATTTGACCACTTTTGGGACTTCGAAATCTTGTAAAATATTGAGCGCAACGTGAAGTGGAAATCGTGGAAGCTAGACCCTTTTTGGGTTTTTGGGGATAATGTAATGGGATTGGGATGTCAGCCCATGGGTTTACCCATGTTAGGCCTATTTTGTATGTATATATAGATGTCTAAGAGAGATCGAAGAGAGATGATGGCTTAGCGCTAGTAATGAGATCTGTGTGATTAAATTTGGATTGTAAATGCTCTGTGCATGATTGTAAGAGACTTGCAGAGCTCAGTGCAAGTTGTTGTAGGAGGTTGTGAAAGGATTTGTGTTGAAGCGCAAGGAAGAAGGATCTAGTGAGCTGCACAGATCTTCTATCCTATGCGAAGAGGGATTTGGATGGCTCTGTGTTGTAACCTGATTAACTGAAGCTAATAAAGAAGAATACTTTGTGGACGTAGCCTCGGGGTGGGGGTGAACCATGGTAAATATGTGTGTTGTGCTATGTGCCTCGACCTGATGTGTTCGTCTCTTCCTTTGCTAAGTGATTTGATGTGTTTAGATAGATCTGTCTATGCTTTGTTCTTCTGAGATATGAGTGAATGTTAGATCTAGTATGTAAGATGCTTAGTGTTTGATCTGTTGAATCTAATCTATCTTGTTGTCGTCAAGTGTTGAATTATCTTAGATCTAAGTAGATACTGCGATGCTCTGCGCTATCTGCGAAGTATCATGAGGGTTGAATATTGATGAATAATCTATGCTAGGTGATTGCTAAGTGTTATAATCACAGATCTTTGTCCCAGCTAAGGTTGCAGACACCTGAGTCTTGCAACCACCCCTGCCTCTACCTTGGGTGAGACTTCATCTGCTTCGCAGGTGTTGCCGAAAGGGGCAGTAGTTAGGGTTTTGTTGGTGTGTTGTTGTAGCGTTGAACCTTGGGTCTACCCCTGTGCCAACACTTACCCAGTTGGTCTTCCAAGCCTTTTTTCTTTTTGAAAATTTTTAGAGGTGTATGTGTCCTTCTTTGGTTCATCCCATGTACATACGCATTATTCACAATATACATCCCCCGTACATACGCACGTTGCTTGTGAAACAACCTGCATCTCTATGTATTGAAAGGTTTTTTAAAAAGAGTTTTTCTCTTTCCTGACAAAAGATTTGGGCTTCTTAGGCCTTTCTTGGACTCTACAGGGTCTCTATCAATGGACTTTGGTTGGGTCATAGATTCGGTTTAACTTGATTTTTGTAAAGAACTTATGTTGTTTCTTTACTTTTTTTTTGTTTGCTTTAGAGGTTTAGCGTGAGCCTACAAGTTTTAGATCCTATTATGGATTCCTTTGAATCCCAACGTTTATACGGTGGTCTAGGATCTGTGTTAGTCTTGGGTTCTGTTTTCTCTTTATCCTATTTTATGCTTTGAAAAAAGAAAAGGAAATCCTCTTGTCTCTCTGTGTTTCCAATAATTTTTGGCTTATTTTTAGCTTGAATTTTAAGAAAAATGAGTTGCATATAAAAAAACTTGTGTATTCTACAGTTTCTTTTAGCATCTTTTGTTAAATTTTCTTTTATTGAAAGAAAATATAAAAAGAAAACCTAGTTTTGATGCTAGTCAGGTCTCTTTCTTTCTTTGCATTTCTTTGCATTGTTATTTGAAAAAGAAAAAGAAATAACATAGGGTTGTGTTTTCTCTCATATTGAAAGCTTTTCAAAAGAAAAATCAGAAAGAAAATCCTCTCATTTTCTCTTTTGTTTCACTCGTAAGTTGCATTGTGTGTTTTGCATAGAAAGGAGAAAAGATTGTATCTTTATGTTTGAAGGATTGTTCATGCTTTTTTCTTGAAGAATTTTTTTTCATTTGTATAATTAGTGTAAAGTCTTCTTTGCCAGTGTTTTAATAATTTTCATTTTTGCAAGATTCTCAAACAACATAAGTTTCACTTTCGTTACTTGAGTAAGAAAATCCTCTAAAACGAATGCACTAATATAAAATATATTAGTAACACTTTTTCTAGGGTTCACCAATAGCTTAGGCTAGGGCCTTGGATTAGGTGTAGAGAGGTAAACTCTCTAAGGCCAACCAAACATTAACTTAGGTGTCTGTGCTAGGTGTGAAAAAACCACTTTGTAATTACTCAATATGGGAAGCTTCTCTCACAGAATATTCAAACATGAGGTTGCGTGGAGGATGGTGATGGAAATATCCACTCATTGTCCCAATAAAGTGTTTGGGAGAGTGTGCATTGGGGGTGAATCATGTAGTGTTACTGGCCCGACTTGTGCCAGATCTCTGAGACACTTGGATCCATCCAAGGTACTCTAAGAGTGATTATGTCCCTGTTGTGTTTTAGGCTTCAGGAGGATCTTCGAGCTTAGTTACCCTGCCCATACACTTTCTCGAATGTCGATTGTACCCCCTTGGTTGTTGATTACAAGTTGGTGGCCTAGTTTCCATTATATAGGGTGACACACAGGTGACTTCAACGGGTGTATCATGGTACCTGAGGTAAACTATGTACTCTTTGGGAGACACCCGAAGGGAACGTCGGTCATAGGTTTGGGTAACTATTTCTCCTGGTCAGTCGTTTTCCTTTGTGAATGATTTGGACGATCAGAACTTCATCTCCCTAGGTCAGAAGCATTCAGAAGGGTGGTTTGTTTGGTTTGTATCTTTTTAGGATTTTCTTCTTAGTGGTGTGCTCTATGCTCCCTAGTTTTCCATAGTGAGTCAGTCAGTCATTGCTTTGGGTCTCTAACCTAATGTGGTAGACCTCCCACTCTGTCATTCGTGAAGACTTTTTAGTCTTCTTATTAGAAAAGTGGAGACGCCTCTTTATAGGCATTGTTTTTTATACCATTGATTTACCTTAGTCAATGTGTGAGACTTTTATAGACTTGAACATTCCTGCAAGGGTAGAATCTGTGCATAAGATATTCATGGAAAAAGTTCCTAATGATACTAATGAAGGAACCCCTTCACAAGGGGATTCTTGTACTTTTCCTTTCTTTGGAAATGTTGGTGTCTCTTTGATGAGCATGTTGTACTTTCCTGGGTTGAATGTGGGACTCCTAATTTGGTTGGGTACCATTCCAAATGTCCCTAATGCTATTGACACTTCTTATTTAAGCACCTTATGTCATGGGCATCATGTTGATCTCCCTTCATCAACAATTTATTCTCCTCCTCCTTCTACCTTCTCTAGTGAAAGCATAGCTACTAGTAACTGAAAGTCTAAACGAAATAGAAAGAGGAATAATATGAAGAAGAAACAACCAACCTCTGCTAGTCATGTTGGAGATGTGCACCCATCTTAAGAAATTCATGCTTAGGGAAAGTACCCAACCTCTACAATTTATGCTGGAGGCAAGGGTCCAATCACTGCTAGTCATGTTGGCGATAGGTATGTAGCCTTTGCATGTCATGTTATCGACCAATCACACACCTCTACAAGTCATGTTGGAGATGTGCAACCAACCACTGCAAGTCATGCTGAGGGCACGAGTCTCATCAATGCGAGTCATACAAGTGATATGTCAACAACATTTGCGAGTCAGGTTGAGGACAAGAAACCAACCATTGTTAGTCACGCTGGGGGAATTTATTCTATTGAGAAACCTAGACAGATAGGATGTAAACCTAAGTTCACTTGTAATATTTGCAAGGGATATCACCTCATTCATCTGTATCCTGGAATTCCATAGGCATGAAGATTGTGGTCCCTATCTACAAGCTCTTATGATTATGAGTATTCTAAGGTTTCTTCACAGTTTATTTAGCCAGTGGTTGAGAAAGTGGTCATGCCAATGCAATATTCAGTTGATCCCACTCCTCTTTTGGGGGGTTATTTGCATTTAGACCATGTTGTCTCACAGCCTATTCAAACAGTGGTTGAGAAAGTGGTTATGCCAATGAAATATTTGACTGATCCCACTCCTTTTTTGGGGGGTGATGCGCCTTTAGACCATGTTGTCTCACAACCTATTCATCCAGTAGTTGAGAAAGTGGTCATGCCGATGTAATCTTCAGTCAATCCCACTCTTCTCTTGGAGAGTGTCAATTCTACCAAAGTGGTCATGCTGATGCAATCTTTGAATAATCCCACTCTTCTCTTGGAGAGTTTCAAGTCTACCAAAGTGATCATGTCGATGCAATCTTCAGTTGATCCAACTCTTCTCTTGGAGAGTGTCAAGTCTACCAAAGTGGTCACGCCGATGAAATCTTCAAATGATCCCACTCTTCTCATGGAGAGTGTCGATTCTAGCAAAGTGGTCACACTGATGCAATATTTGGATGATCCCACTTTTTTTAGGGGGAGTGATGTGTCTACCGACTATGTTTTTATCATTTCCAGTTCGGTACTTTCAGAACAAGGGGGCATTTTTCTCACTTTCCCCCTCCAATTCCTAGGATGGTTTCCTTTGATTGGAATGACCTTGTTGAGCCTTTCCTTCCTTATTCTACACCTTTTCAAATAAGGGTTGAAGTTAATTCAATTTTTTTTTACCGATGTATTGTAGATGAAGGAGCCTCTGCAAGTATTTTATCCTCCTCAGCTTGGAAATATTTGGGTTCTCCCGAGCTTGTGTCTACTTTGCATGAGTTGTTGACTTTTGACAGATGTCCTAGTGATATTTGGGGGTTCTTCCTGAGTTACCTATCTCGTTAGGTGGGAATATTGTCCTTGTTGATGTTATAGTGGTGTAAGATCTATTAGATTTCAATATGCTTCTCGAGCGTGATTATGTATATGATATGAATGTTGTGGTGTCTACACTCTTCTGGGTGATGCATTTCCCTCACAATGGAAGCATTGTCACTATTGATCAGTTGGCATATGATAATGTCCATCCTAATTCAGTGTTAGTTCAAACTACCCCTTTATATGTTCCAAGTAATCATGTAGACTCTACCCCACTACAAGTTAATTATGTGGCGTCTTATCCTCAGTGTTCAATTTCTCCTAAGAAGAAACTTGTTCAGTCATGTTTTCCTTCTTGAGAGTTGGTCTCAAAAATTGATCCATTGGTTTATCCAATGGTGGCATGGGATCCCTTGCTTCCCCCTCTTGTTCCAAGTGATCTTGAGTTTCCTTTTGAGTCCGATCTCACTATTTTTATATCCTCAAGCCATCGTGCTTGTGATTCTTCACTGATAGACTCTGTCAGTCCTGGCCAGAACCTTCATCATCATGTGGAATATGGTCAATTTGTTTCTCCCTATGGGACTATCGACCCTCCTCATTCATGTGATTTCTTAGATTTTGAATTTCCTTCGGATGAGGCTATCCTTGAAGCCATGACTACAGTTTCTATATCGTGGGAAGAATTACACCATGGTTTGTGTGTTCTTCCCTTTTGGGAGACTTTCCAGGTTGAATATCAAAGAGACTCTTGGTCAGAGCCTAGCAGCGGGCTCTACATGAACTACTACCATGCATGAGTCATAAGGTTGTGCATTTCCTTGTACCATATTGTACAGTCTAGGTTTGATGTTTTCAAGTTTTGTATTCAGTAGCACCTCTTATTTTCTAAATTTTATATCTATATTGGACCTATTAACTTATGGATGACTGTTAATGGCCTTATATGCAGGATCTTGGAGACATTTTTTCTTTGAATTTTGTTCATCGTATCGATCCGCTCTAACAGGTATTGACCTCAAAACTGGCATATAGGTTAGGTTTTTCACTACTTGCAAATTTTTTCATGATTCGTTTTCTGGTTCATTTGGCCTTAGGATCGACCCCACAGAATTGCAACACTAACCTTCGTTGTTGATAATTGTTTCGTACTTTATGTGGTAGAGCCTTCCTTCCATGGGAATCCTAGTTAGAGATTTTTTTTCCATTTGGTGCCCATGCCAAAGTACTTCATCGACATGAGAATCCCATTTAGTCCCTCCATGACTTTGTGTTGAAGCCTCATTATTATTCTTCATCTTTTTTCTTGGCTTTACCCATGGGACTCCCTAAAAGAGAATGGTTTATTGTCTTTTAATCTTGCTTAAACTTTGAAAGAAATATTCAACGAGAGTTTATTTATTCTTTTCGATCTCATCTAGATTAATTGAGAAAAAATCCCTCGTGGAGTCTTCTTTAATACCTTTTCAGACTCTCTAAAAATTAAAATATTGTCGAGCAATCTTGTAGCCCTTCATGCTTGTCAAACTCAAATTTGAAGGCACGTGTCTCCGACGGTATTTTACCCATTTTTCGGTCTGGATGACTAATTTTATGAATAAAGGTATGCCCTTGGAACTTCAGTTCACTAGGATATTATTCTCAGGCGTAAGTTTAACCCTTTTTCAGGCCTAAGGGACTAAATTTTCAAAAAAATAACATTCTCCTTGGTTTTGGTTTATCTCTTTTTTGGGCCTTGGAGATTACATACAAAAAAGAAACCCCCTTGGAGTCCATAGTTAAGCTCTTTTTAGACTCCCTAAATATGAAAATATTATCGAGTGACCTTGTTCCTTTCACACTCATTAATTGGTCCATAAATAACATCTATTTGGCATAATATTTTGGCCAATAGATTATCAAGGAAAAAGGTACGTCTCAGGAGACTTGTCTCACCGGGAGAGTTCTCCTAAGTTACATTTTATACTTTTTTGGGCTAAGGAGACTAAACCTAGAAAAAGGTTGTGATACCATAGTTAATCTCTTTTCAGACTCCTTAAAATTGAAAATATCATCGAGCGATCTTGTCTAAATAACACTAGTTAAAATGGTTTTGAAGAGACATATTTTCGATATAAGTTTAACCCTTTTTCGAACCGATTAGACTAGTTGCGAAAAATGAACTCTCTGGAGTCTTCTTTTAGTGTTTTTTTAGACTCTCTAAACATGAAAAAACCACCAAGCGTACCTTCTTTGGGCTCATAAAATTCACATGGAAGGAGTCTTGTTGTGTCATGTTTAATCACATCGCTTGTCTCATCCCTGCGTCTTTGGCCTGATGCCGGATCCACATTTCTATTCAACTGAACCTGTAAAGCATTCCTTAAATTCAAGCCTTGCAATACTTTTTCTCTTGAGATCTAACACCTTGAACCATGGAGGAATTCTCCCCGAGTGTCCTTATCCTGCACATATCTCCTTTCCTTGAGCATTAGTATGTTCCATGTGCTTGGAACCAATTTTATTTCTCGCAACACTCGTTCCTCCTTTGTAATGCAACATTCTTTTATTCTTTTTCAAGCTCGTTAAAAAATTGAAAAAGACAAAAAAATCAAATATCCCAAAAAGAGGGGACGAGGAATATACACTCTTTTTTGGTAGAAAGATAGTTTCCCTTGGACAAAGAACATCCTTCTGTTTGTTCACCAAGAATTGGGATCTAGTATGACCTTAGGAAGTTGTTCTCGTTACATAGAGTTATGCCCTCCTCCATTTGATTACTCTTCCAAACATATGGAGAGTTTGGGGTCCCTCCTATATCACATAATTATGTCAATTTTCATATGCATGAGTCTCATCATTCTGTTTTGCTCTTATCCAAGAGAAGTTTTATCCAACTTGAGTCGGCCATTCTACAATTTGTCTCTTTACTTCCATGAATTGACCATCCCATGAATCCAATCAAGTTCAGATTCAAAGTCAAATGAAGTTATATGCCTGATGATCGAGATCCTCCAGTATTTCCTTGATGACATGTCGAAGACCTCGAGATATTGAGTCTTACACCCATTGTACTCCTAACTAAGTTTTGAATATCTTGAATTTGTTTCTCAAGCTATGAAGTCCTCATCTCCAGCCGCATGCATCACTAGCTTCTTGAAGATGCATATTGTACTTGTATATCTTCAAATGATTTTGAGATGTAGATCCGGTGTGTATTTCTTGCAACTACACTTTATATAGACATTTATATATGACATGGATATGAAATGTACTTGCTTGGAAGCCATTATTAGTTCATCCCAAGCATGGGTATGCCTACCTCAGAGAGATTACTATTTCTTTGCAGATGGAACCTCCCAAACTCTGGTCTTGGGCTCACTCAACTCCATGCTTTCCCACTGGTAAATATATTGTAATGTATTTCAGACATCAATTTCACTTCTGACCTCACACATTAGTAGGCATCTTTTATAGCCCAAAAATGCTCTACCTATTCTTACATGTCATTGACCTTTTTATTTACACAATTTTCCAAATCACTGTTGAGGATCCTTCTTAAAAAACCATTTTTTGGAGCATGTATGCATCGTGCTAAACTACTTTCGGCATACACATGCTATTTGCACGCTAGAAATCATGTGTATACACTCTATCTACATACTAAACAACCCACTTTTACCTCCAAAAGTTGCAAAAAATAAAAAGTTGCAAGGAATTCGATGGAGTTTACGGGATATCGAGGGTTTCCCAACCAATTCACCCATTGTTTCCCATCCCCAAACCAAATAACTATCCTTTTGTCATATAAAAGGAGGTATTTGGGTCCCATTTCACATCCAATCAATAGAACATAGAAACTCTTCCAAAATCCCTTCCCCCTCTACTCTAAGTTTTGCAGCCCTTTCTGAGATTTGGTCTCAACATTCCCCCTCCAACCCTTTCTCTTTATGCAATCCCTTCCCTTTTCCCAAATAGATCAGATGATTGTGAGAGGAAGTATGGGAATGATGCACTTGGAGCAGAAGTAAGAGGAGCTTGGACCAGGTTCGTGGAGCGTTTTTCGATAAGAAGGTTGTAACTTTTGTAATATTCACATATGAATAAAAGAGTTATTTTCATGTCACAACACATTGTGTCTATTGTGCTTAATTGATTGATGTGTTTATATCTATATCTGAACACTAACATTGATAAGTAGAGAGAGAATATCTTGTATCTTTGTTTGTCTAAGTTTTTTGTAGGTCATCTTTGGGAGGAAACCAACAATCTAAGGAACTACAAAGGTGAAGGAGGTCTATATCAGCCGAAAGAACCTAAGGTACACCTACTTTTCCTTCTCTTGTCTTTTAAATTTAGGTAGTTTGGGGTATTTCAGAAATAGAACCATATTTTAATGGATATCATTGCTCTTTCTGTACTTTGACCCTCGTATAGTAATAGGGGGATTTTCCCCGCTAGAAGATATTTTTCGAGAGGCACTGGGCCTTGCTCCATGAGGTACAAGTCAGGTATTATGGTGAGTGTCATTTCAATATTTGAGGAATTTTGGGTATGTTGTATCTTATACAACTTTATATTTCATGACATATGGTTGGAAATTATTCCTTTTACCCTGTTTCACCTTGTTGGTTGACATTGTGCCCTAATAAATGGTCCTCCTCGAGAATGGGTTTGTTACTAGGAACTCCTTTGAAGAGCCACCATATTGTTCCCATCCATATTTACAACTTTCCATCACCTAAAACCCCCCATTTTCTTATCTCTTGGGATCTTAGGGTGTATTGACCCAGGGAGGGGTTGTCCCTCATTCTATGGGAAGAAGAGGTTGAAGTCCCATACGGATTATTTTTGGATAAAAAAGATAAAAGATTATATATAAACCTTCCAAATGCTTCGCCCATGGATCCCCTGAGAAAGAATGAAATGTTTCTCTGTAAGAAAAGGGTGACCGACAAGAATAAATGATAGAATGCTTAGGGGGTTGGTTGGAGAATAGGAGGTCTCACCATGAGCTGACCTATCATGTTCATAGGTATCTAGCGGTATGACATTACCATAATCTAGTCACCAATCTAGGGTAGTGGCTCTCATTCACACAAATGAGAGAAAGAGGGTCTCATAACGAGCCAACCTTCTCATTTTCGCAAGGTATTTGAGAGTGACATTGTAATTATCTGGACACCATGCCATGAAATTTTCCTTCAACTCATTCCTTGAAACATGAAAGAAACAAAGAATGGAAAGAGGATGGGCTTGGAAAAAATGCATTGCAAACGAAGGTGCCACACACCCTCTACAAAGGCACCCATGAAAGAGACACTAAAACCCCTTGTATATCATGACCCCCATGCCCAGTGAATCTTGATCCATAAACCACTTCATCTACTTCACATGGATTAGAGATGGATCACTTGGGAAACACTCCTTTACCTAGGGAAATATCTACCCATTAGGACACCTCGTCAACCCTCCCATATCCAAGATTGGAAAGTTGCATAATGTCTTTGAGCACTCACTTGTTTGACCGAATAATATTTGATGCACATGCTTAGGTGGCTCATTTATTTATTTCATTTACTTGTCATGATATTATGACTTGAGATCCTTGGAGGGCATGTTTATTTGTCTTTGCAGGACCTAGTTGGTGGATAGTGTTGGAGGAAAAATCCTAGATTGGACTTCCATGGGCCTTGAAGCCCACAGGTTGGATGCCAAGGGCCCACATGTTGTATGAGAGAGAGATACCTTCAAATTCCTAGAATACATTGTGGAAGATGTGACCTAGACCTTACATGCAAAAAAATTTTCCTAGGAGAGGAAAAATGTCATCTTTGGAGGCATGACATCACCTAGAAGGGATAGGGTTTGGTGGTGAAGTTATTGTTCATTGAAACATGGAAATTTTGAGGAGAAGAAGGCCTTGACCATGAGGAGATGGCCTAGATGATTTACATATGGCCTTTGGAGGCCTAACCATGCATCTCCAACTCCAATGACTTGCTCCTAGTCTCAAAACATCCCTTAAAGGTGACGTCACCTTAAGCTAGGGTTTCTTTTTGTGTAAAAGTGGATTTTAAATTAATTGTTTAATATTGTTTGGTTGCAAGGGGTAATATAAGGGTCGTGGACCCCTTGTATTATTTTTTACCCTTGATAATGTAGAAACACTATTTTAGTGACATTTTGTATAAATAGAGATCATAAGATCTCATTTTAGAACATAACTTTCCCATTGTGAGAAGTATTGGACTGAAATTTTTGCTACCCTTGAGTATTTTTGCTATATTGTGATATGATATGGTTTCTCTTTAGATGTGGAATTGATGATGATGATGTACTAGCCTTAGGAGGTAATTATTTTTCTATTATGGTGGTTATCTTGGCATGTTATGGTCCATATCTTGTTGCCATTTGGATTGGTAATCCTTTTACTTATTGTTATCATTTGTAATTCAAGCATCAAGGTTGATTTTTCTAAGGCTTGGTAGGGAGTATAAGTGCATACACCCCTACTTTAGCTCCATCATTTTTTTAAGCATAGAATTTATTGTTTGCAAGGGTTTTTCTAAGGAATTATAAGGGAATACACCCCTTAGTTTTAAAACCATAGCTAGGTTACTTTCCTTGGGAAATAAGAGGGTTTATACCCCCAAGGAGGTAGTAGTATTAGATCTTCTATCTTGACCCCATTAACGCATAATCAAAGGAACTAATCATTGTATTGGAGAAATAAAACATTGCATTGGTAAACGTGAAAGTTTCAAGTTTTAAAGTTCTCTCACTTGGAATTTGTTCCTTGAGACCTAGGCTCTCTTGCCTCATTGGGGAATCCACTTTCATATGTTAATTCTTGCTGCCATTACAAAACTAACATACAAACATTAGGGATGTAGAAAACTAACTCTCTAACCCTAGATAACTCCTAAACTAACCCTATGAGTTGGCTACAACTTTACCCCAACAAACTACTAACCCTCGCACACTTTTTGAGCTATTTAGAAGTGGTTTTCATTGGATGATTTTTCTGCTATAAATATTGGTTTTCTACATCCATAAGGATGATAAATATCACTGTAGTAAACAAAATATTTCATCCTTGTTTTTATGCTAACGTATTTCTTTATCATTGTTGGGTTGAGCTACCTTTCACTAGCTTGTCTCTTGCCTATTCAATTACACTTTTAGCACTTATTTTGCAGCCTTTGTTATCTTCTATATGTTGATATATATCATTTAATATTGTTGCAATTAGGGAAAGTGTTGTAAACCCTACATGTTTTTGTTATTTTGAACGACAAATGACACTTCCTATAGCTGCCTACACCTCATCCTATAAATATTACCATTTGGGGGAGATTATTGGATTGTAAAAGATGTTTGATTATTCTTTTTTTATTTTTATCTTGCGTTTTCAGGCTTGATTCATGACTGAAAGCATGAATCAGGCATGAAAAATTAATTCCGTATTATATCCCTATTCAAGCATGGTTTTTAAAGGTTCAATCCACTTACATCTTATTTAATACTTGAATGGTTTTTCCTTTTGAGTTTGTTTGAATGTCGATATAATAACCATGTTGATTTGCATTTGCACTATAATCTTATTTATTTGAATCCCTTGTAAATCAACTATAATATCAAATATCGATTCACATTTGTATTATAAAAACATATTCATTTCAACCCTTTGCAAATCGACTCTATCCATTACATGACGAGGGAATTAAACGCACCATAATCGTATCTTGTACTTCATTTGGGCTGGCAGAATGAAGTGACAGGATTCTCATTACGAGTTGAGGGTTTGGGTAGTGTTATGTAATCAGGGATTTCATTACCAAAAGTGTTCAAACTCCATGACGAATACCTTCATGTGTATGTTGTGATCGCACAGGTGCTCTACCTATTTTGTTTACATGGTATCTGCTCGAACTTAATCCTTCTTCTTCTGTCATTTAAACCCACAGTTAGTTTGAGTCGTCCTTGTTATAGTCTGGTCATACCCTTAATGGCTCCTGTAGTTTGAATAGAGCCCAATGGCTCTCAAGAATTGTTGTCCCATGATGATGCAGTCGAAGAATTGAAAGGCCGGGGTTGGGATATTTTCGTTAAGAGGTTCAAAGGGTATAACCTTCGTGTGGCCAAAGAATTTGCCCAAATGTTTGATGGTTGCAGAGCAAAGGTTGGTGATATTCAGCTAGAGGTGACTAAAGATTTTTTGAGTGAAGCAACAAGGCTTCCTCTATCTGGTCAAAAGTGGTTTCAGAATTCAAAAATTGACGAAGTGCCCTAGAGTCTTTTCATGACTTCCAGAAAGATTGAATGTTGTGATAAAGGTATTCATGTTTCCTTTCTCAAGGTTAGATCGCGTGGTCTTTTATCAGTTATTAAACAATTTATTACCTCTGAGGGCCATTATGGCCTGGTTTTTCTTTACTATGTGCAATTTCTTATGCACTTTATAGGCTTCCATTTGAATGTGTCATTTTATTTGCTAAGGATTTTGTACAAAATGTCGAAAAGATACAAGAAGCAGAGCCTTGACTCTAGCCTCTTTCATCATGGTCTAACCAAAATGTTGTTGCTTCATCATTTGAAAACCATGAGTGATGATTGGGATGGGTTCTTAGCTCGAAACAATTTTGTTACAAACATTCCTACAAAAGACCTTATGTTGGATAAGCCTCCGATAGAGAAACATTGTGATTTCTCAAATGACCAGCCAGGTCCTTTGAAGAAAAATGCTCGTCATGAGGTAATACCCGATCAATTTTTACCTAGACAATAGAAGGTCAATCCTAAGTTAAATGATACCGTCGTGAATGACTTATTTATTGACCCTAACGCTAATACGAAGCCCTGTATTGACAAGTATCACAAACAAAAGCATGCAATGGTAGGGTTTCAAAATAAGAGGTCTGGTTGACTCATTTTGAGAAGTCTGCTTAATCAATCCAAGCCTCATGTGAGCCTGATCGATTCGATCGAGATCCATGAGGATTCAGACTCTGAAATTGAAAGGTTTCTGGCAGAGGAAGATCCAGTTTGTCCCAAACCGGATCCTAATCAACCATTCGACTATGTTAACAATATCCCACCATGCCTCGAGGGTAGCAAGGGGTTTACTGGCATAAATCATAGTCAAGGGCCGACAACAGGTAGCATTGATGTTCTTGCACCCAATTATTCACTCCCTCAACAAATCACCCCTGTTGTGCATTGCAAAGTCTGTTTGCATTGGATTGGGCAGTACTATATGGATATCCCCATTCTCCAAGCAAGGATCAAAGCTCTCTCAGCTCACAATGAATCGTTGGCAAAAGAAAACCATGAACTCAAGGAAAATGAACAGAGACAAGCCAAGCGTCTTAAAAAGACAGGCAACATTGTGATAAAGAATGTTGACAGTGTGAAGGCCATAATAAATTATGAGATATCTTGATCTTTGTTTAGTTATTTAGTTAAATGGTAAGATGATTTTTATTACAACCATGTTATTTTTAAAAATCAAATCGTTTAAACTTGTATTTATTTTACCAATATAAGACTGGCTACAGAATTGAGAGATTTTGTAGCCAGGTCATTTTCATATAAAACTTAGTAATTATTTGTTAATAAAATATTTAACTTATTCTCATTTCATTTTTTTCAGGACATGGTATATCAGATGCTGATCTTATGGGATGGAACATGCTTGATCTAGTTCATTAGTTATCTCTTTTTGTAAATAGGGAAAACTTTCATAAATTTTTGAAGATACAATTTGATCATGGGTGGTTGTAGACCCCTGTTAGGCGAAATATATGTCGTATAATAACGTTGTAGTACTTTCCCAACCATTTAATTGTCAACTCGGGGTACGTAGACTGACGAAGCACATGCACTGTATATGCAGGACTGAAGTATAACTAATCTAATCTAATCTATGTTGCTGAAATCAAACTGATCTAAGAAAGCATTTAAACACT
>JASDQU010739671.1:316114-332898 GCA_032191745.1 Picea mariana | reverse complement strand
TGTTGGGGGTCCCACCAATGGTCTGGGTGAATATTCAATCAATTATCTTGTGAATTCACGTAGTGTAGTTGTCATTTCTTTTATTTCCTATACATGAGTTTTTATTATCTTTATTTACTATATAATTACTGTTCATAGTTTAATTGCTTCAGTTGATTTTTGCAGGGTACTTATGAAGGCTAGTGTTAATATGCAATGACTGTTTAATTTATAGGAAATAAATTGCAAGCTTAGATACTAAACCCTATATGTAATTAGATGATAGTTAGATTTCTATATGCTGAAATAGAATTTAAAACAGAGTATTTAGTTAATGGTTTCTTTGGCAAGGTTTTGATGGATGATTAGTTGTTAGTTTTGAATTTAGTTTTGAATTTTCTTATCTAGTTTGTTGAGTTAGTTCTTAGTTTTTTTATCTTGTTATATGCTGAAATAGAAATAGGATTTGATTTATGTTTTATGAGTATTTCCCTTTGCAACTTAATTTTTTAAAATAGGATTAGTTTAATTTACTGTATGCAATTTCCATTCTAGATCTAGGTTGCAATTTTAATTCGAAGTCTTATTATTGAGTTTAGTTTTTAGTTATGAATCTCTAGTAGTATGAATTTGATTACATTAGCATATAATGCATTTGAATTAAATAGAATAATGTTTTTATATTGTTGATGATTAATGCATGAATTGAAGAATCACATGGATTTGCAGGGTAGTTGATGTTTCTTCTATAATGGCTAAGTTCTCATTAGATTGTCTGATTCATACCTTTCTCTTTGCTATAGAAGTCAATATTGAGTTTATCCCTCTTGAGTTATCATAAATTGTTAAATAACATCGTGATATCATAAGACACCGAAGACATAACCATCAACACTATATTTAAAGTTTTCTTGCTTTTATAGATTAGAGGATAGTTTTATTGCCTTTTTAGATTAGATAATAGTCTTGTTCCTTTGGTAGATTAAAGAATAGTTTTCTTATTGTATATTAAAAAATAGTTGTTGATCACTTTTATTGTCATGATGCTTTGAATTTAGTAAATTAAGACTTCCTTTCGTAAATTAGAAATAATTATGAAGTTTAATTTAAGAATAGAGTTCATTTGCTTATTAGTTTGATTAGTTGCTTATTGAGTAATTTTGATTAGTTTACTTGCTGCAGAAGTTACCATAGGTTAGTTAGTTGATTGCTTGCTTGTTTACTTTCTTTGATAGGGTAGTTTCTTGCTTGTTTATTTGATTTAATAGGGTAGTTTCTTACTTGTTTATTTGCTTACTTGTTGATGTTCATTGAATTTGAATAGATTAATTAAAGTAGTTTGTTGTTGTTATTTCTCATTAGATAGATTAAATAGATAGTTTTCTTTTGCTTATTGTAATGATTAAGTTAACTTGCTTAAAGTAGGGTTTTCATTTTCTTTCTTAGAACAATCCATTGATCCTTTTTTCAAAAGTTGCTTAGGATAAATAGTTTAAGTTTCTTGATAGGATTTGATCATTTATAGTCTTTGCTTGAATAGATTAGCCCTTAGATAGCCCATTTCTTTAGTTAGACTATAATACCTCTAGCATTTATGCCTTGGCACATATAGTGCTACAAATCTAAGTTTACTTACCTCGGGTTGACAATTTAATTGAGGATTTTTAGTGTTTTTTAGTGAATATAGAACACCCATCATTTTTTGCACCGTTGTCGGGGAGTTGTCTCAAGGTAGGAAATAATTAGGAAATAGATCATTTCTAAACCTTAGCATTAGTTTGGTGGCAGGGGAACTTTAAGACAAGAGGTAAAAACCTGCGCATCTGCTATAGCAGGTTCCCCCAAACCCAATGGTAGTTTTTTTTTTCTTTTCTTTCATGAACAGACCTAGAGACCCAAAAGGTAGATACATTAAATCTAAAGGAGGCCTTTCAACCAAGGTTTCTTCCGACCTTTTTTGGGAAGGAACGTTCCACTCATAAACTCCACAGATCGATACCGAAAAATAAGATCTAGCTCAACCTAAAGAGCTAAAGTTGTCTATGAAGAGACTAAGACAGGGAGCACTATAGAACAGAAAATTGAAGCATCATTAATAGTGGTAGAGGAGGCAAGACCACTCGAGCCTTCCACAGAACCAAACAACACAATCTTTGTTTTCTTACCACCATCTAGAGATCCTAATTTTGAAGACATCATAGACCAAATAGGTGAATACTTTGTTTGGTAGTTCATCCAACATAATTGTCTCTCAAATCGATATAAAAACTTTGGCACCGATAATCTCAACCAGCTCAAGTAGAGTCCTAGACATCCAAGCATTAGGAAGACCTTGCCATCAGAGGGATACCTTATTATCTTCAAGAATAAAACAACTTAAGTACTCTCTTTTTGGAAACCAAACTAGTATGGATGATCAAGAGGATCACAACAATGTAAGACATGGGGAGGAAGAAGAAGATGGAAACCAAAATGAAACTACCTTCGGGTTTCCAATTTTGGGCATCACCCCAAATGTCAATATGAAAAATATTCCCCTCTCATCACTTCCCACCTTTTATGGTAAAAACAATGAAAATCTAGATACCTTCCTATTTGAGTTCGACATCTTGTGTAGGATCTACAACTACTTACAAGATGCCTAGAAACTAAAACTCTTTCCTGCCACCCTCAAGGACTCTGCACTAAGATGGTTCATGGGGTCGGGAGAATCCAGTCTTAGGTCTTGAGAAGCCATGAAAGATATTTTTCTTAAAAATTACCAAGACTAATGCAAGACCAAGGAGTCTCGTAGCGATATTTTCAAAATCCAATAGTTAAAAGACGATAATCTCAAGGATTATATGGAACGATTTTCTTATATCTCACATAAATCAAAATATCATGACCTTACAGATGATGCAATTAGGGATATTTTCCTCAAAGGGATTTTAGAAGAATACTTGGAGATACTTAAATGATGGTAATGGGTGACATCTCCCATAAACCATTGTCAAAATTTGTGAGATGTGTAAGAATTACTCGAGGAGTAGAGCTAAAACAAGAAAGAATGTTCAGGATCCTTACAATAGAAACTTAAAACCGGTTAGTTCAGGTGGTATCACGAGAGCAAAGATAGGGAAAATTTTATAAAAATTCAAGACAAATATCTTAAGAACAATAGGCTCCCAGTTGGACACCCTAAAAATTAAAAATAAATAGGAGGAGGAAAATGCAGCAATGAGCATATATTTCCCAAGATGCAGGAGGAAGCATTCCTTAAGGGAATGCCCATTAGATAACATTTCAGTTTGTGGCTTCTACACAAAAGACCATTCAACTGAGAAATTTCCATCATTGCTTGATTTGTTAGCCATCTGTAGGAGTGGGGATCCTTGGGAATCCTCCTATGCACCTAGGAGGCCATGGCAGCCTAGGAACCAACCTACATACCTGGATCTACAACCCCAAGTTCTACCCTATTATCAACAACCACAACAGTGGAACTCACCAAGTTGGAAAAACTGGTCTACACAATACCAAAATCCTTGGCTTCAAGGATGGAGAGGAGGGCATAACCAAGGGAACCCTCAAGCTCCACCTGTCACTATGTCCAACCATCCTTACCCTCAGTTTCCATCGAACACTCTACAACTTCTGCCAGGTTTTGTTCCACCACCTTTACCTCCGATTCCACAACAACAACTGCAACAATATCAAAATGCAAGCTCCCCAAGACCAACATTGTTACTGGTACAACCCATGCCCAATCCCAATAATAATCCCACTCAAATTCTTCACAATGTTGAGATGCAGGCCTTCCCGACATATGTTATTACTCCTATTCCATTACAGGAGATTCAACTAAGATTGGGAAAAATCCTAGACAGGCAGAGACCTTTGATAGTCATCTAGGAAGAAGAAGAAGAGGAAACCACCAAACAACCCATGAATGACACTATGTGGGAAGATGATATTATTCATAAGGACCAAGAACCCAAGCTTCCCAAAAATGAACCATCACAAATTACAAAGGCCCCTCCTTATCCAGAAAGATTAGTGATCGAGAAACCTACCACCCGACCAGAATTTGACATCTTGAATGAATTGAAGAATATTTGTGTCAAGATTCCCTTTCTACAAGACATTAAGGATATTCCAATCTACAGTAAGGTAGTCAAATAATTTTTTATTAAGAAGCCAAGTAGGAAGCAGAAGGATTCTCCAACAGTACATTTGATAGGAGAACTTTCTGAGTACATATTAGAGTAGCCTAAGGTAGAAAAATATGGGAACCCATGAAATCCTATAGTGACCATAACCCTCAATGAGGTCTCCATTGGAAACACTCTCATAGACCTAGGGGCAACCATCAATGTTATGACTGCTACTACCTTGGAGAAATTATAGTTAAAACCTCTTCTTAGACCTACCCCAACCATTTTGGAATTAGCAGATAAGACTAGGGTTATACCTGGAGGAATTTTGGATGATATCATAATTACTTTAGCTTCATGGGAGTATCCAGTAGACTTTCTGGTCATCCACTCAAAGGATCCTACCAAAGGCCATCTCGTTATTTTGGGAAGACCTTGGTTAGCCACAACCAATGCATTTATTGGTTGTAGAGAGGGAGAAATGACCATCTCAAATGGACTTTCTATCCAGAAGCTCACCATATACCCTCTAGCTCAACCTATCATGGATAATATATGGTGGATTGAATTTCCATATGAGAATGAGGACTCAAAAGAACCCGTATTTCCAAGTGACCATGCCTGGGAACTTCAGGAGCACACAATAGAAAATGTGCTAAACCAGTTTATTTATGCTATCACATGTGTTGATTTTCCACAAGCTTTCCCCAATTTGAGTATATGTTTGGGGAAGAATTTCATGAACAATTATACCCAACCATTTTTCTTTGACATATTTTTATCTTCAAGATAGATGAGTCTACCACATCGTATACTATGCCCTACAATATTAGTCCAAGGAAATTTCTACATATAAACTCTGGGCTAGACGTAGACCAACAAAAACAATTAGTAAGTATCTTTAAAGAACAATCAGGGGAATTCGCCTGGGAATACAATGACATGAAGGGTATACACCTTGACACATGTATCCATAACATATATACCCAGGGGGAAGTAGCACATGTTAGGCAACCCCAGAGAAGGATGAACCTAGCACTCAAAGATATAGTAAAGAAGGAGATCCAAAATTTATTAAATGTCAGATTTATTTATCCCATCTTCGACAATAAGTGGGTATCCCTTCTTGTAGTGATTCCAAAGAAAGTGACAGGGAAATGAAGAATTTGTGTTGATTTCTGGGAGCTCAATAAAGCCACTCTGAAGGATTACTTTCCTCTTCCTTTCATCAACCAAGTTTTGGATACCCTGTCTAGAAAGAAGTATTTCTCCTTTTTAGATGGATATAGCGGGTACAATCAAATTCTCATAGCACCCAAAGATCAGGAAAAGACAACCTTTACCATTTGGATTGTGTAATTCTCCTTCTACATTTCAACGAGCAGTACTAGGGATATTTGCAAATATTATCCATGATTGTGTGGAGGTGTACATGGATGACTTCACAGTATATGGAAATACTTATCAAGAAGCATTAGACAACTTAGAAAAACTCCTTATCAGATGCCAAGAAATGAACCTGTCTCTAAGTCACGAAAAATGTAAAATGTTGTTAACTAAAGGAGTGGTTCTAGGACATCATTTTTCATCTGAAGGGATAAAATTCGATCCTGCAAAGATTGAGGTCATCGTCAGACTTCTGCCCCCCAAGACTCGAAAAGAGGTGAGAATCTTTCTTGGACATGCCGTATACTACCCGTGTTTTATTGAAAATTTTACAAAGATTGTTGCACCTATGTTTGGATTGTTAATCAAGGATATTGATTTTGTTTGGATTGAGTAGTGTCAAACTGCCTTTGAAAACCTAAAAGCTTGTTGGCCCTTGACCAAGTTTTGAGGATTCTTGGTCATTTTTGACCTATTTTTGGGACTTCGACAGGTTGTCGAAGGAAGAGCGCAAGATGAAGAGGAGATCGTGGGATCGTGACCCCTTTTTAGGGATTTTTGGGTTTGGGGGCCTTATGTAACGGGTATGGGAATGTCAGCCCATGGGTTTACCCATGCTTAGGCCTATTTTTTAATATATATATAGAAGACCAGGCGATGTAAGATGGGGTGTATCTATGTGATATAGTGTAAGTGGTGCTAAGTGCTATTGTTTGATATATGTGATCAAGAGTTGCAAGTGCTTCGGTGCATACTATGTGAGAATTGCAATCAAGAGTCTTTGGATATTCTATATCTTCATTTGAAAAACTTTTGGGATCTTCATGTGTCCTATATTCACTTGAAATGTTTTCAAGATCACATTTAGAAATAATACAATCACGGGTTTTTGGATATTCTTTACCTTTGATAATCTTGATGGAGTGGTATTCAATATCTTCCTTCTCCTTCTTGCTTTGATATGTCTCCTCTAGCTTTAGCCATAGATCCTTGGCAGAATTTCATTGTTCCATGATTTCTTTGATAGGGATTGAGAGTCCCATAACAATGGTCTTGAGAGCCAATGCATCATTATTATTTCCTTCTCTTTGAGCTGCAAACTTTGACTTGTTCTTCAAAGGAACTGAACCACCAATGGTTGCCTTCCAAATTGCTTCTCCCATTGTCTTCAAATGTAGTCTCATCTATATTATCCAAGTAGAATAGTTTTCCTTATTAAGGATTGGAAATTCATCATCCATTTGTGTTTCTATAGATCTCCTTCAAGCTTGTTAAGGCTTGTAGTGAAGGCCCTCTCTAATACCAATTGTTGGACACACTGACTACACTCAGAGGAGGGGGTGAACAATGTAGGGCTCTTTTCCCCAAAACTCCTTGGTTAACAATCACCATTAAATCATTACTCATTTATTTCATTTATAACCAATTAAATTTCAACACATATCAGCAACATATATTAGCAATATATCATCAACAAGTCATCACCACAAGGAACACAAAGAACACAAGATGTATGTACAATTTTCTTTTTATTACAGACTACAATCCTTGGGGTTTTTGAGCAACAACTGAATAGAGTACAACTCTACAAGAGAACCAGCTCTATAATGAAATACTTGTCTTACACCCTCAGCACCAACTGAGATGAGGCAACAATCCTTAACATATATCAATCTGTACCATAAACAAGTGCATCAACCATGCACCAACCTGTGCCAAACAACCTGTAATCAACCTGTACAATAAACAAGTGCATCCAACCATGTATCAAGCATATTCCAATCATGTTTCAACTACTCATCAACAATTACTCATCAATATGTACCAACATCATCAACTATACACCTCATGTATGTGACAACTCATCCACTGCTTGTCTCAACCATGACTAGTTTTAGATTAGTGAACAACCCTAACTTGAAATAATCATAACTTTGTACATGTAATGAATAAACATATGAAACTGATACAAAATGTTATTCAATGTTTTTTATTCAATTCCTCTGAGTGTCACTACTTAGAACCTCTCAGAAAAGGAGTTATAGCAAAAATGGCATACCTTGCTGAATGATATCTTATTCTAGAGAGAGACGTTGTAGAGCGTGCTCCGTATGGAATATTTGTTGAATCAATATGAAAATATTACACAACATCATAAAGACTTTAATATAAACAACACAATTTGTCTCATTGAATTTTGATCTTTCATGAAGAAGTTATGATGTTTTTACCCAAAACACCTGTTTTAGACTAGTTTCGGGACTAGCCACAAACCCTGTTTTCCACGGAGTGTATCTCCAAAAATGCAACGACACACAAGATGAATTTTTTACCATAGATACTTGGATATGATTCCTCAATGAAATATCAATTTCATTGTTTGAAGGATTACAGAAAAAAATTTATTGCAAAAATGGTGAGATGACCTGTAAATAACATACATTAGAAAGAATCATGAAATTTTTTTATCCTCCCTTGAATTTGAGCCCTATTTTCTTCACCTTTACTCTGAAATTGGGCTTATATATCCTTTGGTTAACTCAATCACCTATATATATTCAATATTTTCAAGTGTTCCACACCAAAAATGCTCAAGAAGCTCTCCATCAATACTCCAAAAGAAATTCTCACAAGAAGCTCTCCATTGATCCACAAAAAGGATGATCTACAAGAGACCATTGCTATCTTATTTATACTTTCATCCTCTAGGTCAATTAACCCATTTTTAGGTCACTTAACCCATTTCTAGGTCACTTAACTATTGGCAGCCCTACATATATTTTCTATTTGAATGACAAATGACACTTCATGTAGCTGCCTTCACCTCATCCTATAAATATCACTATTTGAGGGTGATTATTGGGTTATAAAAAGATGTTTGATTATTCTTGTTTTATTCTTATCTTGTGTTTTCATGCTTGATTCATGATTGTAAGCATGAATCAAGCATTAAAACTTGATTTCACATTTTCATTCTATCCAAGGATTGGTTTGTAAAAGGGTCAATGTGCTTACATCTACCTCATTATAATGATTTTTATTTTTTTGAGCTTATCATATATCAATGAAATACTTATGTTGAGTTGCTCTTGGACTGTAAGCTAATATTTTTGTATCCTTTGTAAATATACCAAAAATTGATTGGAATTTGGTTTGTAAGAACATACACATTCCTAACCTTTGCAAAATGAGTATACCCATTACATGTCGTGGGAATTAAATGCACCAGGATCGTATCCTGTACTTCATTTTAGCTGGCAGGTTGAATTGACAGGCCTCTCATTACGAGATAAGGTATTGTGTTACGCTTTGTACTCAAAACGTTCACTACCAGAAACACCCAAATTTCATGAATAAAACCCTTATGCTTATGTTATGGTTGCACTAGTGTGTTGCTAGTTTTGTTTCCATGATATCATCTCAGAATTGCCTCTTTTACTGCTACCTCCTAAGGTCACAGTTAGTTCGGGTCACCCTTGTTACAATCTCTTTGAACCCTTAATGGCCCATGTCGTCCGAATAGAGCCAAATGGATCTAAAACATTGTTGCTTTATGATGATGCGAGTGAGGATCTGAAGAGTTGGGGTTGGGATTTGTTTATTAAGAAGTTTCGGGAGTATAACTTGCAAGTGGCCAAAGAATTTTCCTTGACGTTTGATGGATACAGAGAAAAGTTTGGTGATTTGTAGTTGGATATCACCGAAGATTTTTTAAGTGAAGCAACAAGGCTCCCTCTCACTAGTCAAAAGTGGTTCAAAAATTCAAAATTGGACGAAGTACCCTGGAGTATTTTCGCCACCTCCAGAAATATTGACTGTTGTGACAAAGGTATTCCAATCTCCCTGCTCAAGGTTAGATGGCACGGTCTGTTAACTATTTTAAAACAATTTATTACCTGTGAAGGTCGTTATGGCCTGCTTTTCCTTTACCATGTGCGATTTCTCATGCATTTTATTGGCTTCCATTTAAACATGTCATTTTACTTGCTAAGGAGTCTGTACAAAATGTCGAAGAGATACAAGAAGAAAAACCTAGATTCTAGCCTCTTTCACCATGGTTTGATTAATTTACTGTTGGTTCATCATTTGAAAACCCTGGGCGATGATTGGAACGGGTTCTTAGCTTGAAATGGTTTTGTTACAGTAAATCCTGTAGAAACCCCTGTGATGGATAAGCCTATGATAGGAAAACCTCTTGATTTCTCAAGTGGCAAGCCAGAGCTTTTAGATAAAATCCCTCGTGAAGGGGCATTGCCTGATCAACTTTTATGTGGGCAACAAGGTATTAGTGTTGAGCTTATAGAAACTTTGTGCATGAACCTATTGTCTACCCTAACCCTATTATAAAATTCGATAGTAAAAACCCTCACAAACAGTAAAAAAAGAATCAAGCAATGTTAGGGTTTCATAATAAGAGGATTGGTCGACTCATTTCAAGGAGTTGCGGAATAGATCCAAGCCTCATGTGAGCTCGATCGATTCGATCGAGATCCATGAGGATTCAGACTCTGAGATTGAAATGTTTCTAGCAGAGGAAGATCTGAGTTGTCCCAAACCAGATCCTAATCAACCATTCGATTATGTCAATAATATCCCACTGTGTCTAAAATATAGAAAGGGTTTTATTGGTATCAATCTCGGTCAAAGACTGATAACGGGAAACATTGATGTTTTGGCACCCAATTATACGATTCCTCAACAGATCACCCCTACTGTGCATTGTGAAGTCTGCTTGCATTGGATAGGGAAGTACTATACATATATCCCCATTCTCCAAGCAAAGATCAAATCTCTCATGACTCACAATGAATTGTTGGCAAATGAAAACCGTGAACTCATGGCAAATGAACAAAGACAAGCGAAGCGTCTAAAAAGGACAGGCAATATTGTTATAAAAAATTTTGACAGTGTAAAGGCTGTGATAAATTATGAGATATCGTGATCCATTTTTTATTATTAGTCAAATGGTAAGATTGATGTTTGTTACAATAATGTTTTCTTTGTTTTTTTTCTAATCAAATGGGATCAATTTGGGTTTATGTTACCAATAATAAGACTGGCTACAAAATCGAGAGATTATGTACCCAAGTCATTTCTCATATAAAATTTAGAAATTGTTAGTTAATAAAATATTTAACTTGCTCTCATTTCGTTTTTGTGGGACATGGTATATATGATGCTGATCTTATGGGATGGAGCATTCTCAACTTAGTTGATTAGCTATCTCTTTTGTTTATTTTTTAAATAGAAAWAGACTTTCATAAATTTTGAAGATATAGTTTGATTATGAGTGGCTCTAGGCCCTCTATAKTTGTAATGTTTAGATATTTTGAGATCTGATCCTATCTTAGAATATAGGAAGTTTAGACTTCGTAAACTCTTTAAATACTCTATATTTTGTAAAGGAAATCATCTTGGCAAGGGGCAGAAGATGGACGAGTGATTCCAGGACTTAATGAAACAACATATATGCATTTTGGCTTTAGCCTTTTGTAAATGATGTTTTCATTTATGTTTTATTAATTTTGATATATTAATAGGTCAGATAGATTTAGACTTAATGATCTATTATGTTTGGGATACTTATGTTGTAAATATAGTCTATAATTTGTTGCTCCAAATATAAATACTGTGATCATATATCCAATTCGAATGATATGATTTATCTTTGAATTTCAGTTGAATGATGAAATGCAATAAGTTAGACTTAGATTTATCTTGCTATAATTATGTGTCATTATAAGATCACAGGGTTCAAATTTTTTTTCCTCTGTCATTAAATCTCAACTGCCAATCCATGTTTTAAATTTATTTAGAACAGTCTTAAAGTCTATTGCATATTTTTCTCTTGGGCATGGCAGTTGGATGTTCTTCACTCATATAGATGCTTGGATACACCTCACTAAATAAAAACAGGTTAGCTCCTTTTTGTTTCTCAAATTCAGTCATTTACATATTAATGAAACTAGAATGTTTGGTTCAGCTTTTGACTACCTGCACGTCTACATTCCATAGTTTTTTTTTTTTTTTTTAAATAGTTAGATTTATAAAATAAAACAGAAAAGATTTAAATGTGCTTTCTTTATCTGCTTCTGAAAAGAAATCATTTTCATATTTATTTCATAATTTTCGATTAAAACTTGCAATTTGTAAATGATGTACATAAGTGATATTTGCGTATTTTCTACTTAAATACAACTACAACAGTTATATTAGAGTATATGTACATATATAATATAGTTGTTTAGAAATTAATTAGTTATTTCTTTCTTTTGTTCATTTTTATTTTTAGGATTTTAAATTGGCTAACGGAGCCATTAAACCCGTTAGAACTAGTTACGCCAAACGACTTGGGTTACTTAGACAACCCCAGACCAGACTCGTTCTTCCAGTTGACGGACGATCAATTTTTCCCGTTAACAAATGGTGCTAGAAGGAGGGACTGCATGCAATTGATGGCATGTGGAAGTCACAAAAATCCACCCCCACACACTTGCTTCCTTGTAGTAACACGTAGTCGCTCAGACAACAAAATTACTTCTGAAACAACAACTACCTCGAATGGAAATCTTGAGATTCTCGTTGAGCCAGTAACACCAAACCTTCAAGGGGATGACGTACAAGAAATTGTTCGTCAGTCACTCTTAAGGACACACAATGCTTTGGCCTATATCAGACAACCTAGTAGGCCTCTCAATCAACCTTTAGATTTATCGTATATATGGGAACAACTTGAAGGCACTGGTCTACATTTAGATCCTTTAGGAGATAATACCACAGATCCTGACCATACCCCTACTCTTGGAGTTGGAGGATCCGGTATTCTACCTTCTCCACCTCATTCATCTCCATCCTCTTCAAGAGGAGAATCCTCTGACGAAGGAAGTTCCTCATCTGAACCATCTCGGCCTTTGACACCACCCACACCCATGTAAAACCAAAACAATCCCTCCAGACCATGGCTTGATTAGGATGTCGTGGTTGTACCTGGAGCCCAACACCGATTACCAAAACACCTGAAAAAATGGTTACCTAAATTTTATCTGGATTCTAAGCAATCTGCTGAAGATCACATAAAGAAATTCATGTTGGCCATTAGACTCCGAAGTGTAGAGAACAAATATGTAGTATGTAGACTCTTTCCTTATATGTTTGAGGGTAATGCCTCTACATGGTATTTCTCCCAGCAGCCCCAGACCATTGTCTCTTGGGACAAATTCGAAACTTGTTTCTTAGAGAAGTTTGGAGATGATAAAACCCCTGAAGTCTTGGTAATGGAAATCTCCAGCAAAAAAATGAGCCCTAAGGAGAAAGTAAAAGATTTTAACCAAAGATTCCTCACGTTTAAGAATTAAATTCCCACAGATTCAATGCCTGTGGAAAGTCTAATTGTCGCAGATTACACTAAAGCCCTGCATAATAATATAGCAATTTGGGTTAAAAGGTCTAAAAAGTCTATATTACTGGAAGCCTTTGAGAAGGCAAGCCAAATTGAAAAGGACATATTAAGTTTGAAAGACAATATCAATAGTGAAGTTGAAAGAGCTCCATCCTCTAAAAAGAAAATCGAAATCCTTGCAAGGCCTCCCC
Source organism: Picea mariana (assembly GCA_032191745.1). Taxonomy (NCBI): domain Eukaryota; kingdom Viridiplantae; phylum Streptophyta; class Pinopsida; order Pinales; family Pinaceae; genus Picea; species Picea mariana. The sequence continues at coordinate 319,807 of JASDQU010739671.1, read as the reverse complement.
AAGCCAAAAGACAACCATAAACTCTAGACTTAGAAAGTTTGCAAAAGGTTGTCCAAAGATTATCGAATCAAGTCATAGACTTGAAGAGATCAGCTGAAGAAGCATCCTCAAGTAAAGGAAGTTTTAAACCTCCTTTTAGAAAACATTTTCCCTCCAACCAGCCAAATCCTACCCCTGAAGGTCTTAATTTTGAAAGTTTACAATACGCTTTGCAAACTATTCTTGAAGCACATGATAAATTTGCCCCTCATGAAAGTTCTGAAGACATAGTTGAGGAAGAAGTAGCTGAAGAAGAGGAGTCATCTCCCAATATCTTCAGACATTTTTCTGACAGTATCTTTCAAGAAAACTTTGAAACTGTTCATCCTTACAACACCAGAAGCAAAGCACAGAGCAAACCGTCTTCCAAAATGAGTAATAATGTGCCTTCAAAATAATCAAAATGGTCTGAAATAAAACAGAGTTTAGTAGCCCCAGTTTTAGAATATGACTTGATTGAAGAAAAAACTATAAAAAAACTAAGGGCTAATATTTATGTTTTCGAACTTTTGAAATTTCCTCTTATTCTATAGAAAATGCTTCAGAACATCGCAGAAAATAGTAAGAACGACAATCTTAACAGCAAGAAAATTGCAGAAATCAGTTCTAAAACAACCCAAAATATCCCTACTAAAACGACATCCAAACTCCCAGATAAAAGGGATTTGATTGAAAAAACTGTATCAAATGTATGTAAAATTGTTTCAGGGACAGCGGCTAAAAATCAGCAGAATTTTGTTGTTAATACTCATAAAAATGTCCCACCTTTCTTATTAACTTTTGAAATTTTTAATAGAAATGTACATAATTGCATGGTGGATTCCGACGCATCATCGAATGTGATGTCTTTATCTGTTTTCCAAAAAATTAATGCAGAAGTTCAGCCTTCTAGTCCTAAAATCATTCAGCTCGATTGGACGAACATTAAGGTAATCGATGAACTGAAGAATGTTTTGGTTAGGTTATCTTCTAATCCTAAGGTTCATCAAATTATTGACATCATTGTTGTTGACATCCCTAAAGTCTCTGGTTTGTTCTTGAGCAGGGATTGGTCCGAGCAACTGCATGGGTACTTTTCCACAGTTTGGTATCATTTGTGGTTACCAAAAAATGGGTAGCCAAATAAAATTAGGATAAACCGTGAACTCTATCTGAAGCATACCATGACAGATATGAATGACCCAAATGAACCTTTTACCGCAACTACTAATTCACTTGAAATGTAGGGAATAAACACCTTCTTTGGTAACTTCATGGCTGAAACTTCCTCCATCACCAATCCAGAGCAACAATCAGAGCTCATGACCTATACTTAGTCAACTGATTTTACAAATGTGCCAAACACTGCCGATGAAGCTCAAATATGGTCACTTTACTTCGATGGATCCAAATCCAAAGGAGCTGGTGTAGGATGTGTACTCATCGACCCGATAGGTAATAAAAAATTTATTGCCCGTCGATTAGAGTTTGAATTCACTAATAAAACTGTCGAATACAAAGCACTTCTACAAGGTCTTAAGAAAGATTTGGATATGGATGTAAAAAATTTATAGTGTTCGGTGACTCGGAGATAGTGGTCAAATAGGTAAGAAACTCCATACACTGCTTGTCACCGCATCTGAAAAGTTACCAAACCAAGGTATGGAGTTTGATATAGAAATTTTAGCGTTTAACATCAATTTCATTCCTAGATTAAGTAATTTTGAGGATGACCTATTAGCTAATGTTGCTTCTAAACTTTTTCTTGTGGAAGGTCTCTCTCCGAATGTATTTTTGATTGAATTATTGTTCAGGCCATCAATCCTAGACAACATCACCAATTCGAGAGTTTTCGATGATGATCAACAGATCATCAACTTCTTGCATATGGAGGACACTTTCCAGGGTGTAATCATCGATGAAGGCACTCATGATGAAAACCTCTGCAACTTCACGGTAATATCAAATCCTAGATCTCTTGAATCGACATCTGATTTGGTAAAATCTATTCCCAGATCCGTTGTAAGACTAGAAAATTTTTATGATTTGCATGATAAATTTAGAGCGTCAGTCAATTGTAAGATGAAAAGTTCTTCCTTGACTTATGAGAGTAAATTTAGGGAGTAAGGATAATCCTCAAAATATAAATTTGGGAATAGGGTGCTCCGAGCAAGAATGATCTTCTTTTATCAAACTGTTTAAAGCATTTAAGGATGTTTTCGACTGGACATATGATGATTTAAAAACATTTGATCCTAATATAATACAACATATCATCCCCATGAAACCACAAACTCAGCCTTTTCAGCAAAAATTAAGAAAGATGCACCCCAAATTGGAACCCACTGTCAAGAAAGAAATGAATAAATTACTAAATGGAAAGATAATCTTTCCCGTGAGGCACACACAATGGGTGTCTAATCTAGTCCCTGTAAGGAAGAAAAGCGGTGAAATTTGACTCTGTGTCGATTTTTGTAACTTGAACTGAGCATCTGATAAAGACAATTATCTTGTTTCTCCAATGGAACAAATTCTTCAACAAGTATCTGGTTCCGAAAGAATGTCACTGTTAGATGTTTTTTTGGGATACAACCAGGTTCTCATGTCTCCACCAGACCAGTTAAAAACCACTTTTCGTACCCCTTGGGGCACTTATACCTACAGGAAGATGCCTTTTGGACTCATAAATACCGAGGCCACTTTCCAGAGAGAAATGGACATTGCTTTTCATTACCTCATAAACCAATCAGTAGTGGTCTATCTTGATGACATTACCGTTTTCTCCAAAAACAAGAAAGATCACTTGTCTCACCTTAGGACCGTTCTAGAGCGATGTCGCAATTATGGCATATCTCTCAACCCTAAGAAGTCTGTCTTTGTGGTGGAATAAGGAAACATGCTCGGGTTCATAGTGTCTAGTGACGGAATGATCATCAATCCTGAAAGAACTCGAGCCATTTCCAAACTCCCCCCCCTTCTAAAAAAATCAATGCAATATTTTTTAGGCCAGATTAATTTTTTCAGAAGGTTTGTACCAAGTTTCTCAGAAATGGTAAGGCCATTTCAGAATTTAATTAAAAAGGATATTTGGTATCATTGGGGACAACAAGAAAATAAAGCCTTTGATTCCATCAAAAAATCCATAGTGGAAGCCCCTTCCTTGATGAGCCCTGATTTCTCGCAGGATTTCACTCTTTACACTTTCGCCTCCAATCAGTCTTAGGCTACTGTGTTAACACAAAAAAATACCGAAAGAAATGAAATTCTCATTGCCTTCATGAGATTACATTTTAAAAGGGTTGAACTGAATTATCCAGTTGTAGATCAATAAGCTTATGCTGTTTTTAAAGCAGTGAAACACTTCTGACCATATTTGCTGAAATCCAGAACTAAAGTCATTGTTCCTTATCCTGCTATCAGAAACTTGTTAGTACAAAAGGAATTGGGTGAAAAACAGGCAAACTAGATGACATCATTACAAGAGTATGACCTCAAAATAACCTCTGCACAAATTGTCAGAGGTCAAGGCCTATGTAAATTAGTTGTTGATTCAGTTAAAGAACAAGAAAGGAAAATCAATTCCTCAATTGTAAACCAGCATAACAGAAAACAAATCAGTTGTACACAAGTTGTTGCTAATTCTTGGGTTGATGATATTAAGTTTTATTTAATACA
>JASDQU010739671.1:296808-307486 GCA_032191745.1 Picea mariana | reverse complement strand
TTGTTAGCATTAGTTAGTTATTCCTTTTTTTCATTTTATTTTTAGGATTTTAGATTGGCTAACGAAACCATTAAACTCGTCAGAACGAGTTACACCAAATGGCTTGGGTTACTTAGACAACCCCGGACCGGATTTTTTCTTCCAGTTTACGGATGGTCAATTTCGTCCGTCAACAAATGGAACTAGAAGGAGGGACTGATTGAAATCGATGGCACGTGGAGGTCGTAAGACTCCTCCCCCACACACTTTCTCCCTTGTAGTAACACGTAGTCGTTCAAAAAACAACGTTACTTTTGAAAAAACAACTACCTCGAACGAAAATCCTGAGATTCTTGTTGATCCAGTAACACCAAATCCTCAAGTGGCCGACATACAAGAGATTGTTCATCAGTCACTCCTAAGGACACATAGTGCTTTGGCCTGTATCAGACAACCCGATAGACCTCTCAATCAACCTTTAGATTTCTCAGATATGCGAGAGAAACTTGAAGGCACTGGTCTGCTTTTAAACCCTTTAGGAGATAATACTACATATCCTACCCAAATATCTACTCTTGGAGTTGGAGGATCCGGTGTCCCGCCTTCCCCACCTGGTTCATCTACATCCTCTTCAGGAGGAGAGTCATCTGATGAAGGCAATTCCTCATTTGAACCATATCAACCTTCGACACCACCTAAACCCATGGAAAACCAAAACAATCATGCCAGAACCTGGCTCAATCAAGATGCCATGGCTATACCTGGGCCTCAACACCCACTACCAAAACACACGGAGAAATGGTTGCCTAAGTTTGATCCAGATTCTAAACAATCTGTTGAGGATCACATAAAGAATTTTATGTTGGCCATTAGACTCCGAAGTGTAGAGCATGAAGATGTCGTATGTAGACTCTTTCCTTATATGTTTGAGGGCAATGCCTCCACATGGTATTTTTCCCAACAACCCCAGACCATTGTCTCTTGGGACAAATTCGAAACCTATTTCTTAGAGAAATTTGGGGATGATAAATCCCCTGAAGTCTTGGTTATAGAACTCTCCAGCCTGAAAATGAACCCTAAGGAGAAAGGAAAATTTTTTAACCAAATATTCCTTACGTTAAAGAATCAAATTCCCACAGATTCAATGCTTGCTAAGAGTCTAATTGTTGCATATTACACCAAGCCCCTGCATAATAATATAGCAATTTGGGTTAAAAGGTCTAAAAAGTATACATTGTTGGAAGCCTTCGGAGAGGCAAGCCAAATTGAAAAGGATATATTAAGCTTGAAAGACAATCTCAATAGTGAAGCTCTAACAACTTCATCCTCTAAAAAGAAAATAGAAATACTTGCAAGGCCTCCCCAAGCCAAAATCCAACTAGAAACTCTAGACTTAGAAAGTTTGCAAAAGGTTGTCCAAATATTATCAAATCAAGTTGTAGACTTGAAGAGATCAGCCAAAGAATCATCCTCAAGCAAAGGAAGTTTTAAACCTCCTTTTAGAAATCATTTTCCCCCCAACCGGCCAAATCGAACCCTTGAAGGTCTTAATTTTGAAATATTACAATATGCTCTGCAAACCATTCTTGAAGCACATGATAATTTTGTACCCCCTGAAATTTTAAAAGACATAGTTGAGAAAGAAGTACCTGAAGAAAAGGAGTCATCTCCCAATATCTTCAGACATTTCTCTGACAGTATTTTTCAAGCAAACTTTGAAACTGTCCACCCTTACAACACAAGAAGCAAAGTACAAAGCAAACCCTCTCCCAAAATGAGTAATAATGTGCCTCCAAAACAATCGAAAAAAGTTGAAATAAAATAGAGTTTAGTAGCCCCAGTATTAGAATATGACTTGATTGAAGATTTAAAGAAATTGAGGGCTAATATTTATGTTTACGAGCTTTTGAAATTTCCTCTTGTTCTGAAGAAAATGCTTCAAAATATCATAGAAAATAGTAAGAACAATGATCCTAGCAGCAAAAAGACTGCAGAAATCAATTCTAGAAAAGCCCAAAAGATCCCCACCAAAACGACATCCGAACTTCCGGATAAAGGGGATCTAACTGAAAAAACTGTATCGAATGTAGATAAAATTGTTTCAGGGACAGTGGCAAAAAATTAGCAGAATTATGTTGTTAATACTCATAAAAATGTCCTGCCTTTCTTATTAACTTTTGAAATTTTCAATAGAAATGTACATAATTGCATAGTTGATTCCGGCACATCATCAAATGTGATGCCTTTATCTATTTTCCAAAAAAATAACGTAGAGGTTCAACCTTCTAGTCTCAAAATCATTCAGCTCGATCGGACGAACGTTAAGGTAATCGACGAACTTAAAGATGTTATGGTTAGGTTATATTCTAATCCTAAAGTTCACCAAATTATTGATATCATTGTTGTTGACATCCCATAAGTCTATGGTTTATTTTTAAGCAAGGATTGGTCTAAGCAACTGCATGGTTACTTTTCCATAGACTGGTCTCATTTGTGGTTGCCGGAAAATGGACAACCAAATAAAATCAGGATGAACTGCGAACTCTATCTCAAGCATACCGTGACAGATCTGAATGATCTAAATGAACCTTTCACTTCATCCACTAATTCACTCGAAATGCAGGGAATGAACACTTTCTTCGGTAACTTCATGATCGAAATTTCCCCCTTCATGGATCCTGGGCAACAATCAGAACTCATGACTTGTACTTAGTCACCAGCTCTGCCAAATGTGCCAAATATTGCTAACAAAACTCAGATATGGTCACTGTACTTTGACGGATCCAAATCCAAAGAAGGAGCCGGTGCAGGGTGTGTACTCATCGACTCTGTAGGTAATAGGACTTTTATTGCCTATCGATTAGAATTCGAGTGCACTAATAACACTATCAAATCTGAAGCACTCCTACAGGGGCTTAAAAAATCTTTGGATATGGACATAAGAAATTTAATAATGTTCGGTGATTTAGAGATAGTGGTCAGATAGGTAATAAAATCCATACACTTCTTGTCACCACATCTGAGAAGTTATGAAACTGAGGTATGGAGTTTGATACATAAATTTTTAGCATTTAACATCAATTCCATTCCTAGACTAAGTAATTATGAGGTTGACCTATTGGCTAACGTCGCTTCTAAAAAATTTCCTGGAGAAGGTCTTTCTCCGAATGCATTTTCAATTGAATTAACATCACCAATTGGAGAGTGTTCGACGATGATAAACAGATCATCAACTTCTTGCATATGGAGGACACTTTCCAAGGTGCAATCATAGATGAAGGCACTCACGATGAAAACCTCTGCAACTTCACAGTAATATCAGATCCTAGATCTCCTGAATCGACGTTTGATTTGGTAAACTCTATTCCCAGATCCGTTGTAAGACTAAAAAAGTTTTATGATTTACATGATAATTTTAGAGGTTCAATGAATTGTAAAACAAGCAATTCTTCCTTGACTTATGAGACAGTAAATTTAGGGACTAAGGATAATCCTCAAAATATCAATTTGGGAATGAGATGCTCCAAGCAAGAATGATTTGCATTCATCAAACTGTTTAAATAATTTAAAGATGTTTTCGCCTGGACATATGATGATTTAAAAACATTTGATCCTAATATAAAACAACATATCATCCCCATGAAACCACAAACTCATCCTTTTCAGCAAAAATTAAGAAAGATGCACCCCAAATTAGAACCAACTGTCAAGAAAGAACTAAATAAATTACTAAATGCAAAGATAATTTTCCCAGTGAGACACACACAATGGGTGTCTTATCTAGTTCCTGTAAGGAAGAAAAGTGATGAAATTCGAATCTGTGTAGATTTTTGTAACTTGAATTGAGCGTCTAATAAAGACAATTACCCCATTCCTCCAATGGAACAAATTCTTCAACATGTATCTAGTTTTGAATGACTATCGTTGTTAGATGGTTTTTCGGGAAACAACCAGGTCCTCATGTCTCCACCAGACCAGTTAAAAACCACTTTTCGTACCCCCTGGGGCACTTATGCCTACAAGAAGATGCATTTTGGACTCATAAATGTCGAGGCCACTTTCCTGAGAGAAATGGACATTTCTTTTCATGGCCTCATAAACCAATCAGTAGTGGTCTATCTTGATGACGTTACCATTTTCTCCAAAAACAAGAAAGATCACTTGTCTCACCTTAGGACTATTCTAGAATGATGCCACAAGTATGGCATATCTCTCACCCCTAAGAATTTAGTCTTTACAGTGGAACAAGGAAAATTTCTTGGGTTCATAGTGTCCAGTGATAGAATGATCATCGATATCGAAAGAACTCAAGCCATTGCCAAACTTCCCCCCCTCCTCTAAAAAATCCATGCAATCTTTTTTAGGCCAGATTAATTTTGTCAGAAGATTTGTCCCGAGTTTTTCAGAAATGGTAAGACTGCTACAGAATTTAATTAAAAAGGATGTTCAGTATCGTTGGGGACCACAAGAAATTCAAGCCTTTGATTCCATCAAAAAATCCATAGTGGAAGCCCCTTCCTTGATGAGCCCTGATTTCTTGTGAGATTTCACTCTTTACACTTTCACCTCTGATCGGTCTTATGTTGCTGTGTTAACAGAAAAAAATAATGAAAGCAATGAAATCCCTATTGCCTTCATGAGCTCATATTTTAAAGGGGTTGAACTGAATTACCCAGCTGTAGATCAATAGGCATATTTTGTTTTCAAGCTGTGAAACACTTCCGATCATATCTGCTGAAATCCAGAACTAAAGTCATCGTTCCTTACCCTACCGTAAGAAACTTATTAGTAAAAAAGGAATTAGGAGAAAAACGGGCAAATTGGATGACATCATTACAAAAATAAGACCTCAAAATAACTCCTGCACAAATTTTTATAGGTCAAGGCCTATGTAAACTAGTGGTTGATTCAGTTGAAGAACAAGAAAGTCAAATTAATATCCCACCTATAAATCATCTCAATGAAAATCAAATTTGTTGCACACAAGCTGTTGATAATTCTTGGTATGATGATATAAAATTTTATTTGACACATGGATCTACTCCTCGCTATCTTGATCCTAAAAACATAAGAGCACTCAAGTTAAAATTTGCATCTTTCCAACTAATAAATGACATATTGTTTCGAAAGAATTTTTGATGGTGTTCTTATGCGTTGTTTGAAAAAAGATGAAGCAGAAAAAGTGTTATCTGAACTTCATTCAGGTGAGGCTGGTGGAGACACCACTGCTCACAAAGTGTTAAGAGATGGGTACTATTGGCCCACGTTATTTAAAGATTCCCATGCATTATGTCATAAATGTACAATCTGCCAAAAGGCTGTGGGACGAGTGAAAAAAGAAGCATTCCCTTTGCAGCCTATTTCGGTGGATTCACCTTTTCAGCAGTGGGGTATCGACATCATAGGGCCAATTAACCTTGCTTCTTCACAGTAGCATAAATATATCATTACAACAACAGATTATTTTACTAGATGGTGCGAGGTTTCACCTATGAAAGTGGTAAACACTAATCAGGTAGTATCCTTCCTTAACTCGAATATCATTACTAGATTCGACATTCCCAAAAGTTTGGTCTTCGATAATGCTTCTTACTTTTCATCCCTCGATATGAATGTATTTGCCTTAGAAAAAGGGATTAAATTTAAATATTCTTCTAGCTACTACCCCCAAGGAAATGGCCTAGCAGAATCAACAAACAAAAGTTTGATCAAGATCATTAAGAGGACAGTCTCTGAAAACCAAAAGAACTGGAACAACGCTTTGTTTAATGCATTATGGGATAACAGAGTAACACCCAAAGCTTATGTTGGTAACTCTCCTTTCTTTCTCGTTTATGGGAGAGAAGAAATCCTACCACCTCATGTTCTTCTCCCATCCCTGGAATTATCGTAGAAATTCCAAGAAGAGTTATGCCCCCCTCTTGAAAGTCAAATCAATGCCTTGTTGAAACTAGAGGAAGTAAGAGTGCAGGAAAAGAAAAATCTAGATCAACATCAGTAGATTGTGAAAATTTTGTTTGATTCAAACTCTTCTTCAGATATAAATTTCGAGGTAGGATACCTAGTTCTCAAGTGGGATAAACCCCACGAGGGAAAAGGGGAACACACCAAGTTTCAAAACTTGTGGTTAGGACAATTTGTAATCACTGAAAAACTGGGTCCCAACTCTTTCCATCTACACAATTTGGAGGGACATCCAGACACCTTCCCGATGAATGGCCAAGCTCTCAAAAGGTATTTTTCCTGATAATTCCAAATTCACCTATGTACATATTTTCTTTTTAATTTTTGGATTTTGGTTCTTTTCATTTTTCTTGTTTTCACTGCTTTCTGATTAAACTTATGTCTGTGTCACCTTTTAGTTCATGAAGGGAAACCAGAATGCCTCATATGAAGCAACAGTCAAGGTCTTTTCATAGCATCAATGTTGTAAATTGTTGAAACGCAGACTAGCTAAAGAAACTTTTTGTTCAAAGTAGGTTTCCTGGTTTCACTTTATAATTATGAACAAACACGATCATCATTAAAGCTCTTTATGTTGTCCATGTTTTCAAAGAAAACAACTCAAGTATGCCTTCCTGTCCTCGAAAATTTATTCTTATCATAAAACTATTTTCAGATCAATATGAAGGTCATCAAGCAAAAAAAAATTAAGGCTCAAAAATATCAAGTGTTTTGAAAACTGAAATTTTCAGCATCACCCCTCTCTTCCCAATTCATATCAAATTATAAATAATTTATAGAGAGTTGTGGGAAGTGTCTGCAAACCTGCTGAGATACTGAACAAGTCTACAGGAAGCGGGTAAATGAATACATTATTCCAAGACAACTTCTTTGGGGTACTGAACAGGCTTTCTAGTAGCGAAGCAATGTCGGGTTCAAGAAAATTATCAGGTATAAATTTCGATATTAATCGCAAAATGCCCTTCATTTTGAATTGACAATTCTTGGATAGGGTAGAGGCGTCAAAGTGGGTTAATTGACATCCCTACCAAGGCTATGGACGCCTGCTGGCAACAATAGCCCTGCCAATAGTATCGAAGTCATTAGCTCGAACATCGTTGCTCTCGTAATTAAAACTTGTCACCGGATTTCATTTGAATGGAGAGACATATGAAGCTTGTTTGTGTGATGTTTTTTGGGATTTGATTAGGATGGTTGATTACTTTTCAATTGTTCTTTAATTTTTAATCATTCTAATCAGTCCTAACATGAGCTCATTGGTAATGTAGAGATAACTGCTTCTCCCAGTAAATCACCATTGTTGGCAGCCCTACATGTTTTTTCTATTTTGAACAAAAAACAACACTTCCTGTAGCTAACTACACCTCATCCTATAAATATTACCATTTGGGGGTGATTATTGGATTGTAAAAGATGTTTGATTATTCTTTTTTTATTTTTTTCTTGCGTTTTCAAGCTTGATTCATGACTGAGAGCATGAATCGGGCATGAAAACTTAATTTTGTATTATATTCCTTTTCAAGCATGGTTTTTAAAGGTTCAATCCACTGACATCTTATTTAATACTTGAATGATTTTTCCTTTTGGGTTTGTTTGAATATCAATATAATACCCATGTTGATTTGCATTCGGACTGTAAGATTATTTATTTGAATCCCTTGTAAATCAACTATAATATCAAATATCGATTCACATTTGGATTATAAAAACATATTCATTTCAACCCTTTGCAAACCGACTTTTTCCATTACATGACGTGGGAATTAAACACACAAGAATCGTATCATGTACTTTATTTTGGATGGAAGAATGAAGTGACAGGCTTCTCATTACGAGTTAAGGGTTTGGGTAGTGCTACGTACTTGGGGCTTTCATTACCATAAGTGTTCAAACTCCATGACTGAGACCTTCATGTGTATGTTGTGATCGCATAGGTGCTCTACCTATTTTGTTTACATGGTATCCGCTTGAACTTGTTCCTTCTACTTCTGTTATTTAAACCCACAGTTAGTTTGAGTCGCCCTTGTTATAGTCTGTTCATACCCTTAATGGATCCTGTAGTCTGAATAGAGACCAATGGATCTCAAGCGTTGTTGTCCCATGATGATGCAATCGAAGACTTGAAAGGCCAGGGTTGGGATATCTTCATTAAGAGGTTCAAAGGGTATAACCTTCGCATGGCCAAAGAATTCACCCAAACGTTTGATGGTTGCGGAGCAAAGGTTGGTGATATTCAACTGAAGGTGACTGCAGATTTTTTGAGTGAAGCAACAGGGCTTCCTCTATCCGGTCAGAAGTGGTTTAAGAATTCGAAAATTGACGAATTTCCCTGGAGTCTTTTCATGACTTCTAGAAATATTGAATGTTGTGATAAAGGTATTCATGTTTCCTTGCTCAAGGTTAGATGGCATCGTATGTTATCAGTTCTTAAACAATTTATTACCTGTGAGGGCTATTATGGCCTGTTTTTTCTTTATCATGTGTGATTTCTTATGCACTTTATAGGCTTCCATTTGAATGTGTCATTTTATTTTCTAAGGAGTCTGTACAAAATGTCAAAAAGATACAAGAAGCAAAGCCTTGACTCTAGCCTCTTTCATCATGGTCTAATTAAAATGTTGTTGCTTCATCGTTTGAAAACCTTGAGTGATGATTGGGATGGGTTCTTAGCTCGAAACGGTTTTGTTACAGACATTCCTACAAAAAACCCTATGTTGGATAAGCCTTTGATAGAGAAACATTGTGATTTCTCAAATGACCAGCCAGATCCTTTGAAGAAAAACCCTCGTCATGAGGTAATACCTGATCAGTTTTTACCTGGACAACAGAAGGTAAATCCTGAGTTAAATGATACTGCCATGCATGACTTATTTGTTGACCCTAATGCTAATACGAAGCCCTGTATTGACAAGTATTGCAAACAAAAGCATGCAATGGTAGGATTTAAAAATAAGAGGTCTGGTCGACTCATTTCGAGAATTCTGCGTAATCGATCCAAGCCTCATGTGAGCTCGATCGATTCGATCGAGATCCATGAGGATTCAGACTCCTAGATTGAAAGGTTTCTCGTAGAGGAATATCCACATTTTCCCAAACCAGATCCTAATCAACCATTCGACTATGTTAACAATATCCCACCATGCCTAAAGGGTAGCAAGGGGTTTACTGGCATAAAGCTCGGGCAAGGGCCGACAACAGGTAGCGTTGATGTTCTTGAACCCAATTATTTGCTCCCTCAATAGATCGCCCATGTTGTGCATTGCAAATTTTGGTTGCATTGGATTGGGTGGCACTATACAGATATCCCCATTCTCCAAGCAAGAATCAAATCTCTCTCAGCTCACAATGAATTGTTGGCAAAAGAAAATCGTGCACTCAAGACAAATGATTAGAGACAATCCAAGCATCTTAAAAAGACAGGCAACATTGTGATAAAGAATGCTGACAGTGTGAAGGCCATAATAAATTCCGAGATATCTTGATCTTTGTTTAGTTATTTAGTTAAATAGTAAAACGATTTTTATTACAACCATGTTATTTTTAAAAATCAAATCGTTTAAACTTGGATTTCTTTTACCAATATAAGACTGACTACAGAATCGAGAGATTCTGTAGCCAAGTCATTTTCATATAAAACTTAGTAGTTATTTGTTAATAAAATATTTAACTTATTCTCATTTCATTTTTTTCAGGACATGGTATATCAGATGTTGATCTTATGGGATGGAACATGCTCGATCTAGTTGATTAGTTATCTCCTTTTGTAAATAGGGAAAACTTTCATAAATTTTTGAAGATACAATTTGATCATGGGTGGTTGTAGACGCCCATATTTGTAATGTTTTAATCTTATGGGATCGGATCTTATCCTCATAGATAGGGAGATCAGATTTCCCAAAGACACTTTAAAAACCATGCATTTTGTAATTGACAGGCATCTTGGCCTAGAGCAGAAGATGGGCGAATGATTCCAAGACTAAATGAAACAACGCATAAGCATTTTGGCTTTAGACTTTTGTGAATGGTGTTTTCATTAATGTTTTGTTAATCCTGGTATATTAATAGGTCTTGTAGATTTAGACTCAATGATCTATTATATTTTGGGATACTCATGTTATAAATATCATCCATAATTTGTTGCTTTAGATATTGACACTGTGATCGTTTCTTCAATTTAAATGACAGGATTTCTCTTTGATTTTTAGTTGAATAATGAAATGCAATGTGTTGCACTTAGATTTATCTTATTGTAATCACTTGTGATCATAAGATCACAGGGTTTATTTGTATTACCTATTCTGTTATTAAATTTTAGTTACTAGGACAGGTTATGAATTTATTCAGAACATTTGCACTATAAGTCTATTGTAGATTTATCTCGTAGGCATGGTGGCTGGAAGCCTCTTGTTCACACAAAATCCCAGATACATTTCACAAATTAACATCGGGTTAGCTCCTTTATGTTTCTAAGTTCTGTCAATTATGCATAGTGAAACCTGAAATTTTAGATCAACTTTTGACTATCTGTACATCTGTGTTTCATAGTTTAGTTAATTCATGATTTGTTAAGATTAATATAGAGAAAACAAAAATATTTTCAATGTGATTTCTTTATCTGCTTTTCAAAATCAATTATTTTCGCATTGATTTTGTGAGTTTCCAGTAAGACTCACAACCTATAAATGTTGTTCATAAATGGGATTTTTATGTTTTCTTATTCTTCCTAAACACACTT
>JASDQU010739671.1:281056-295604 GCA_032191745.1 Picea mariana | reverse complement strand
AGGGTGATTATTGAGTTATAAAAAGATGTTTGATTATTCTTGCTTTATTCTTATCTTGTGTTTTCATGCTTGATTCATGACTATAAGCATGAATCAAGCATTAAAACTTGATTTCACATTTTCATTCTATCCAAGGATTGGTTTGTAAAAGGGTCAATGTGCTTACATCTACCTCATTATAATGATTTTTATTTTTTTGAGCTTATCATATATCAATGAAATACTTATGTTGAGTTGCTCTTGGACTGTAAGCTAATCTTTTTGTATCCTTTGTAAATATACCAAAAATTGATTGGAATTTGGTTTGTAAAAACATACACATTCCTAACCTTTGCAAAATGAGTATACCCATTACATGTCGTGGGAATTAAACGCACCAGAATCGTATCCTGTACTTCATTTTAGCTGGCAGGTTGAATTGGCAGGCCTCTCATTACGAGATAAGGTATTGTGTTATGCTTTGTACTCAAAACGTTCACTACCAGAAATGCCCAAATTTCATGAATAAAACCCTTATGCTTATGTTATGGTCGCACTAGTGTGTTGCTAGTTTTGTTTCCATGATATCAGCTCAGACTTGCCTCTTTTACGGCTACCTCCTAAGCCCACAGTTAGTTCGGGTCACCCTTGTTACAATCTCTTTGAACCCTTAATGGCCCATGTCGTCTGAATAGAGCCAAATGGATCTAAAACATTGTTGCTTTATGATGATGCGAGTGAGGATCTGAAGATTCAGAGTTGGGATTTGTTTATTAAGAAGTTTCGGGCGTATAACTTGGAAGTGGCCAAAGAATTTGCCTTGATGTTTGATGGATACAGAGAAAAGTTTGGTGATTTGCAGTTGGATATCACCGAAGATTTTTTAAGTGAAGCAACAAGGCTCCCTCTCACTAGTCAAAAGTGGTTCAAAAATTCAAAAGTGGACGAAGTACCCTGGAGTATTTTCGTCACCTCCAGAAAGATTGACTGTTGTGACAAAGGTATTCTAGTCTCCCTGCTCAAGGTTAGGTGGCACGGTCTGTTAACTATTTTAAAACAATTTATTACCTGTGAAGGCCGTTATGGCCTGCTTTTCCTTTACCATGTGCGATTTCTCATGCATTTTATTGGCTTCCATTTAAACATGTCATTTTACTTGCTAAGGAGTCTGTAAAAAATGTCGAAGAGATACAAGAAGCAAAACCTAGATTCTAGCCTCTTTCACCATGGTTTGATTAATTTACTGTTGATTCATCATTTGAAAACCCTGGGCGATGATTGGAATGGGTTCTTAGCTTGAAATGGTTTTGTTACAGTAAATCATGTAGAAACCCCTGTGATGGATAAGCCTATGATAGGAAAACCTCTTGATTTCTCAAGTGGCAAGCCAGAGCTTTTAGATAAAATCCCTCGTGAAGGGGCATTGCCTGATCAAATTTTATGTGGGCAACAAGGTATTAGTGTTGAGCTTATAGAAACTTTTGTGCATGAACCTATTGTCCGCCCTAACCCTATTATAAATTTTGACAGTAAAAACCCTCGCAAACAGTCAAAAAAGAATCAAGCAATGTTAGGGTTTCATAATAAGAGGATTGGTCAACTCATTTCAAGGAGTTGCGGAATAGATCCAAGCCTCATGTGAGCTCGATCAATTTGATCGAGATCCATGAGGATTCAGACTCTGATATTGAAAGGTTTCTCGCAGAGGAAGATCTGAGTTGTCCCAAACCATATCCTAATCAACCATTCGATTATGTCAATAATATCCCACTGTGTCTAAAATATAGAAAGGGTTTTATTGGTATCAATCTCGGTCAAAGACTGATAATGGGCAACATTGATGTTTTGGCACCCAATTCTACGATTCCTCAACAGATCACCCCTACTATGCATTGTGAAGTCTGCTTGCATTGGATAGGGAAGTACTATACATATATCCCCATTCTCCAAGCAAAGATAAAATCTCTCACGACTCACAATGATTTGTTGGCAAATGAAAACCGTGAACTCATGGCAAATGAACAAAGACAAGTGAAGCGTCTAAAAAGGACAAGAAATATTGTTATAAAAAATGTTGACAGTGTAAAGGCTGTGATAAATTATGAGATATCGTGATCCATTTTTTATTATTAGTCAAATGGTAAGATTGATGTTTGTTACAATAATGTTTTCTTTGTTGTTTTTCTAGTCAAATGGGATCAATTTGGATTTATGTTACCAATAATAAGACTGGCCACAAAATCGAGAGATTATGTACCCAAGTCATTTCTCATATAAAATTTAGAAATTGTTAGTTAATAAAATATTTAACTTGCTCTCATTTCGTTTTTGTGGGACATGGTATATATGATGCTGATCTTATGGGATGGAGCATTCTCAACTTAGTTGATTAGCTATCTCTTTTGTTTATTTTTTAAATAGAAATAGACTTTCATAAATTTTGAAGATATAGTTTGATTATGAGTGGCTCTAGGCCCTCTATATTTGTAATGTTTAGATATTTTGAGATCTGATCCTATCTTAGAATATAGGAAGTTTAGACTTCGTAAACTCTTTAAATACTCTATATTTTGTAAAGGAAATCATCTTGGCAAGGGGCATAAGATGGATGAGTGATTCCAGGACTTAATGAAACAACATATATGCATTTTGGCTTTAGCCTTTTGTAAATGATGTTTTCATTTATGTTTTATTAATTCTGATATATTAATAGGTTGGATAGATTTAGACTTAATGATCTATTATGTTTGGGATACTTATGTTATAAATATAGTCTATAATTTGTTGCTCCAGATATAAATACTGTGATCATATATCCAATTCGAATGATATGATTTATCTTTGAATTTCAGTTGAATGATGAAATGCAATAAGTTAGACTTAGATTTATCTTTCTATAATTATGTGTCATTATAAGATCACAGGGTTCAAATTTTTTTTCCTCCTCTGTCATTAAATCTCAACTGCCAATCCATGTTTTAAATTTATTTAGAACAGTCTTAAAGTCTATTGCAGATTTTTCTCTTGGGCGTGGCAGTTGGATGTTCTTCACTCATATAGACGCTTAGATACACCTCACTAAATAACAACAGGTTAACTCCTTTTTGTTTCTCAAATTCAGTCATTTACATATTAATGAAACTAGAATGTTTGGTTCAACTTTTGACTACCTGCACGTCTGCATTCCATAGTTTTTCTTTTTTTTTCAAAAATAGTTAGATTTATAAAATAAAACAGAAAAGATTTAAATGTGCTTTCTTTATCTGCTTCTTAAAAGAAATCATTTTCAGATTTATTTCGTAATTTTCGATTAAAACTTGCAATTTGTAAATGATGTACATAAGTGAGATTTGCGTATTTTCTACTTAAATACAACTACAATAGTTATATTAGAGTATATGTACATATATAATATAGTTGTTTATCAATTAATTAGTTATTTCTTTCTTTTGTTCATTTTTATTTTTAGGATTTTAAATTGGCTAACGGAGCCATTAAACCCGTTAGAACTAGTTATGCCAAACGACTTGGGTTACTTAGACAACCCCAGACCAGACTTGTTCATCCAGTTGACGGACGATCAATTTTTCCCGTTAACATATGGTGCTATAAGGAGGGACTGTATGCAATTGATGGCATGTGGATTTCACAAAACTCCACCCCCACACACTTGCTCCCTTGTAGTAACACGTAGTCGCTCAGACAACCAAATTACTTCTGAAACAACAACTACCTCGAATGGAAATCTTGAGATTCTCGTTGAGCCAGTAACACCAAACCTTCAAGGGGATGACGTACAAGAAACTGTTCGTCAGTCACTCTTAAGGACACACAATGCTTTGGCCTATATCATACAACCTAGTAGGCCTCTCAATCAATCTTTAGATTTATCGGATATATGGGAACAACTTGAAGGCACTGGTCTACATTTAGATCCTTTAGGAGATAATACCACAGATCATGACCATACCCCTACTCTTGGAGTTGGAGGATCCGATATTCTACCTTCTCCACCTCATTCATCTCCATCCTCTTCAATAGGAGAATCCTCTGACGAAGGAAGTTCCTCATCTAAACCATCTCGGCCTTTGATACCACCCACACCTATGTAAAACAAAAACAATCCCTCCAGACCATGGCTTGATTAGGATGTCGTGGTTGTACCTAGAGCCCAACACCCATTACCAAAACACCTGAAAAAATGGTTACCTAAATTTGATTCGGATTCTTAGCAATCTGTTGAAGATCACATAACGAAATTCATGTTGGCCATTAGACTCCAAAGTGTAGAGAACAAAGATGTAGTATGTAGACTCTTTCCTTATATGTTTGAGGGTAATGCCTCTACATGGTATTTCGCCCAGCAGCCCCAGACCATTGTCTCTTGGGACAAATTTGAAACTTGTTTCTTAGAGAAGTTTGGAGATGATAAAACCCCTGAAGTCTTGGTAATGGAAATCTCCAACACAAAAATGAGCCCTAAGGAGAAAGTAAAAGATTTTAACCAAAGATTCCTCACGTTAAAGAATCAAATTCCGACAGATTCAATGCCTGTGGAAAGTCTAATTGTCACAGATTACACCAAAGCCCTGCATAATAATATAGCAATTTGGGTTAAAAGCTCTAAAAATTCTATATTACTAGAAGTCTTTGAGAAGGCAAGCCAAATTGAAAAGGACATATTAAGTTTGAAAGACAATATCAATAGTGAAGTTGAAAGAGCTCCATCCTCTAAAAAGAAAATCGAAATCCTTGCAAGGCCTCCCCAAGCCAAAAGACAACCATAAGCTCTAGACTTAGAAAGTTTGCAAAAGGTTGTCCAAAGATTATCGAATCAAGTCATAGACTTGAAGAGATCAGCTGAAGAAGCATCCTCAAGCAAAGGAAGTTTTAAACCTCCTTTTAGAAAACATTTTCCCTCCAACCAGCCAAATCCTACCCCTGAAGGTCTTAATTTTTAAAGTTTACAATACGCTTTGCAAACTATTCTTGAAGCACATGATAAATTTTCCCCTCCTGAAAGTTCTGAAGACATAGTTGAGGAAGAAGTAGCTGAAGAAGAGGAGTCATCTCCCAATATCTTCAGACATTTTTCTGACAGTATCTTTCAAGAAAACTTTGAAACTGTTCATCCTTACAACACCGGAAGCAAAGCACAGAGCAAACCGTCTTCCAAAATGAGTAATAATGTTCCTTCAAAATAATCAAAACGGTCTGAAATAAAACAGAGTTTAGTAGCCCCAGTTTTAGAATATGACTTGATTGAAGAAAAAACTATGAAAAAACTAAGGGCTAGTATTTATGTTTTCGAACTTTTGAAATTTCCTCTTATTCTATAGAAAATGCTTCAGAACATCGCAGAAAATAGTGAGAACAACGATCTTAATAGCAAGAAAACTGCAGAAATCAGTTCTAAAACAACCCAAAATATCCCTACTAAAACGACATCTGAACCCCCAGATAAAAGGGATTTGACTGAAAAAACTGTATCAAATGTAGTTAAAATTGTTTCAAGGACAGCGGCTAAAAATCAGCAGAATTTTGTTGTTAATACTCATAAAAATGTCCCACCTTTCTTATTAACTTTTGAAATTTTTAATAGAAATGTACATAATTGCATGGTGGATTCTGACGCATCATCGAATTTGATGTCTTTATCTGTTTGCCAAAAAATTAATGCAGAAGTTCAGCCTTCTAGTCCTAAAATCATTCAGCTCGATCAGACGAACGTTAAGGTAATCGATGAACTGAAGAATGTTTTGGTTAGGTTATCTTCTAATCCTAAGGTTCATCAAATTATTGACATCATTGTTGTTGACATCCCTAAAGTCTATGGTTTGTTCTTGAGCAAGGATTGGTCCGAGCAACTGCATGGGTACTTTGCCACAGATTGGTCTCATTTGTGGTTACCAAAAAATGGGCAGCCAAATAAAATTAGGATAAACTTTGAACTCTATCTGAAGCATACCATGACAGATATGAATGACCCAAATGAACCTTTTACTGCAACTACTAATTCACTTGAAATGTAGGGAATAAACACCTTCTTTGGTAACTTCATGGCTGAAACTTCCTCCATCACCAATCTAGAGCAACAATCAGAGCTCATGACCTATACTTAGTCAACCGATTTTACAAATGTGACAAACACTGCCGATGAAGCTCAAATATGGTCACTTTACTTCGATGGATCCAAATCCAAAGGAGCTGGTGTAGGATGTGTACTCATCGACCCGATAGGTAATAAAACTTTCATTGCCCGTCGATTAGAGTTTGAATTCACTAATAAAACTGTCGAATACAAAGCACTTCTACAAGGGCTTAAGAAAGATTTGGATATGGATGTAAAAAATTTATAGTGTTCGGTGACTCAGAGATAGTGGTCAAATAGGTAAGAAACTCCATACACTGCTTGTCACCGCATCTGAGAAGTTACCAAACCAAGGTATGGAGTTTGATATAGAAATTTTAGCATTTAACATCAATTTCATTCCTAGATTAAGTAATTTTGAGGATGACCTATTAGCTAATGTTGCTTCTAAACTTTTTCTTGTAGAAGGTCTCTCTCCGAATGTATTTTTGATTGAATTATTGTTCAGGCCATTGATCCTAGACAACATCACCAACTTGAGAGTTTTCGATGATGATCAACAGATCATCAACTTCTTGCATATGGAGGACACTTTCTAGGGTGTAATCATCGATGAAGGCACTCATGATGAAAACCTCTGCAACTTCACGGTAATATCAAATCCTAGATCTCTTGAATCGACATCTAATTTGGTAAACTCTATTCCCAGATCCGTTGTAAGACTAGAAATTTTTTATGATTTGCATGATAAATTTATAGCGTCAGTCAATTGTAAGATGAAAAGTTCTTCCTTGACTTATGAGAGTAAATTTAGGGACTAAGGATAATCCTCAAAATATCAATTTGGGAATAGGGTGCTCTGGGCAAGAATGATCTGCTTTTATCAAACTGTTTAAATCATTTAAGGATGTTTTCGACTGGACATATGATGATTTAAAAACATTTGATCCTAATATAATACAACATATCATCCCCATGAAACCATAAACTCAGCCTTTTCAGCAAAAAATAAGAAAGATGCACCCCAAATTGGAACCCACTGTCAAGAAAGAAATGAATAAATTACTAAATGGAAAGATAATCTTTCCCATGAGGCACACACAATGGGTGTCTAATCTAGTCCCCGTAAGGAAGAAAAGCGGTGAAATTTGACTCTGTGTCGATTTTTGTAACTTGAACTGAGCATCTGATAAATACAATTATCTTGTTTCTCCAATGGAACAAATTCTTCAACAGGTATCTGGTTCCGAAAGAATGTCATTGTTAGATGGTTTTTTGGGATAAAACCAGGTTCTCATGTCTCCACCAGACCAGTTAAAAACCACTTTTCGTACCCCTTGGGGCACTTATACCTACAGGAAGATGCCTTTTGGACTCATAAATACCGAGGCCACTTTCCAGAGAGAAATGGACATTGCTTTTCATTACCTCATAAACCAATCAGTAGTGGTCTATCTTGATGACATTACCGTTTTCTCCAAAAACAAGAAAGATCACTTGTCTCACCTTAGGACCGTTCTAGAGCGATGTCGCAATTATGGCATATCTCTCAACCCTAAGAAGTCTGTCTTTGTGGTGGAATAAGGAAACATGCTCGGGTTCATAGTGTCTAGTGACGGAATGATCATCAATCCTGAAAGAACTCGAGCCATTTCCAAACTCCCCCCCCTTCTAAAAAAATCAATGCAATATTTTTTAGGCCAGATTAATTTTTTCAGAAGGTTTGTACCAAGTTTCTCAGAAATGGTAAGGCCATTTCAAAATTTAATTAAAAAGGATGTTCGGTATCATTGGGGACAACAAGAAAATAAAGCCTTTGATTTCATCAAAAAATCCATAGTGGAAGCCCCTTCCTTGATGAGCCCTGATTTCTCGCAGGATTTCACTCTTTACACTTTCGCCTCCAATCAGTCTTACGCTGCTGTGTTAACACAAAAAAATACCGAAAGAAATGAAATTCCCATTGCCTTCATGAGATCATATTTTAAAAGGGTTGAACTGAATTATCCAGTTGTAGATCAATAAGCTTATGTTGTTTTTAAAGCAGTGAAACACTTCTAACCATATTTGCTGAAATCCAGAACTAAAGTCATTGTTCCTTATCTTGCTATCAGAAACTTGTTAGTACAAAAGGAATTGGGTGAAAAACAAGCAAACTGGATGACATCATTACAAGAGTATGACCTCAAAATACCCTCTGCACAAATTGTCAGAGGTCAAGGCCTATGTAAATTAGTTGTTGATTCAGTTAAAGAACAAGAAAGGAAAATCAATTCCTCAATTGTAAACCAGCATAACAGAAAACAAATCAGTTGTACACAAGTTGTTGCTAATTCTTAGGTTGATGATATTAAGTTTTATTTAATACACAGTTCTTCTCCTCGCCATCTTGACCCAAAAAAGAGAAGAGCATTAAGACTAAAATCTGCACCTTTCCAGTTGATAAACGACGTATTATTCCGAAAGAATTTTGATAGTGTTCTCATGCATTGTTTGGAAAGAGACGAAGCAAATAAAGTATTATCTGAACTTCATGCAGGTGAAGCTGGTGGGAATTTCGGTGAGACACCACCGCTCACAAAGTATTAAGAGTTGGGTATTATTGGCCCACATTGTTCAAATATTCCCATGCATTATGTCGTAAATGTGTAATCTGCCAAAAGGCTATTGGACGAGTAAAAAGAGAAACATTCCCTTTACAACCTGTTTCGGTTGATTCACCTTTTCAGCAGTGGGGTATTGACATCATAGGGCCAATTAACCCAACTTCTTCGTAGCAACATAAATACATCATTACAACAACATATTATTTTACTAGATGGTCCAAGGCTGTACCGCTGAAAGTAGTAAACACTAATCAGGTAAGATATTTCCTTAACTCGAATATCATTACTAGATTCAACATTCCAGAATGTTTTTTCTTTGATAATGCTTCTTACTTTTCATCCCTCGATATGAGTGTTTTCTTCTTTAGAGAAAGGGATCAAACTGAAGTATTCTGCCAGCTATTACCCCCAAGGAAATGGCCTAGCAGAATCAACGAATAAAAAATTGATAAAAATCATCAAGAGGACAGTTTCTGAAAACCACAAAAAATGGCACAATGCCCTTTTTAATGCACTTTGGGCTGATAGGGTGACACCAAAAATCCTTGTTGGTAATTCCCCTTTCTTTCTTGTCTACGGAAGAGAAGCAATTCTCCCTCCTCATGTTTTGCTTCCCTCTCTGCAATTATCACAGAAAGTTCAAGAAGAGGAATTCCCTCCTCTTGAAAGTTGAATTAATGCCTTGTTGAAAATAGAGGAAGTAAGAACACAATCAAAGGAGAGGCTAGATCAACATCAACATATTGTGAAAATCTGGTTTGATTCAACCTCTTCTTCGGATAGAAACTTCGAGGTAGGATATTTGGTTCTCAAATGGGATAAACCTCACAAAGGAAAAGAGGAACACACCAAGTTCTAAAACTTGTGGTTGGGGCCTTTCGTAATCGCTGAAAAACTAGGTCCCAACCCTTTCTGCCCACACAGTTTGGAGGGACAGCCAGACACCTTCCCGGTGAATGGCCAAACTCTCAAAAGGTATTTTTTCTAATAAATTCCACATCCACCTCTGTACATATTTTCTTTTAATTTTTCTTTTTTTAGATTTTGGTTCTTTTCATTTTGGTTCTTTTCACTGCTTTTTGATAAAACTCATGTCTGTGTCACCTTTTAGTTCATGGAGGGAAATCAAAATGCCTCATTATGAAGAAACAATCAAAGGTCTGTTCAAATCATCAATGTTGTAAATTGCTAAACCGCAGACTAGCTAAAGAAACTTTATCTTCAGAGTAGGTTTCCTGGTTTCACTTTATAATCATGATCATACACAATCATCATTAAATATTTTTACGTTGTCCCTATTTTTAAAGAAAACAACTCAAGTATGCCTTCCTGTCCTCGAAAAATTAGTCTCATCAGAAAAATAATTTCAGATCATAATGAAGGTTATCAAGAGATAAATTAAAGGCTGGAAAATATCAAGTGTTCTGAAAACTGAAATTTTCAGGCGCATCACCCCGCTCTTCTGAATATCATTAAATTTATGTCAAATTGTAAATAATTTCCAGAGAGTTGTGGGAAGTGTTCGTAAACCCGTTGAGATATTGAACAGGTCTGCTAGAAGCGAGTAAATGCATACATGATGCCAAGACAACTTCGCCAGAATATTGAATAGGCCCGCTGGTAGCGAAGCGATGTCGGGTTCAAGAAAATTATCAGGTATAAATGTTGATATTGATCGTAAGTTCCCTTCATTTTGAATTAAAATAAAAAAAATCTTGGATAAGGTAGAGGCGTCAAAGTGGGTTAATTGACATCCCTACTGAGGCTATTGATTCCTGCTGGTAGCAGTGGCCCTATAAACAGTATCAGATCCATTGACTTGAATATCATTGCTCTCATAATTAAAATTTGTCACCGAATTTCATCTGAACAAAAAGATATCTGAAGCTGGACTGTGTGATGATTGTTGAAATTTGATTGAGATGCTTGATTTCCTTCAGCTATTATTTGATATTTAATCATTCTAATCATTCCTAACATGAACTCGTTGGTGATGCAGAGATAATTGCTTCTCCCAGTAAGTCGCCATTGTTGGCATCCCTACATATGTTTTCTATTTGAACGACAAATGACACTTCTTGTAGTTGCCTTCACCTCATCCTGTAAATATCACTATTTGAGGGCGATTATTGGGTTATAAAAAAGATGTTTGATTATTCTTGTTTTATTTTTATCTTGCGTTTTCATGCTTGATTCATGACTGTAAGCATGAATCAAGCATTAAAACTTGATTTCGCATTTTAATTCTATCCAAGGCTTGGTTTGTAAAAGCATCAACGTGCTTACATCTACCTCATTATAATGATTTTTCTTTTTTTGAGCTTATCATATATCGATGAAATACTTATGTTGAGTTGCTCTTGGACTATAAGATAATATTTTTGGATCCTTTGTAAATATACCAAAAATCAATTTTCATTTGGTTTGTAAAAACATATCCATTCCTAACCTTTGCAAAACGAGTATACCCATTACATGTCATGGGAATTAAATGCACCAAGATCGTATCCTGTACTTCATTTTAGCTGGTAGGTTGGATTGTCAGGCCTCTCAATACGAGCTAAGGTATTGTGTAATGCTTTGTACTCAAAACATTCATTACCATAAATGCCCAAATTTAGTGACTGAAACCCTTATGCTTATGTTATGGTCGCGTTGGTGTGTTGCTAATTTTGTTTCCATGATATCAGCTCAAACTTGCCTCTTTTACTGCTAGCTCCTAAGCCCACAGTTAGTTTGGGTTGCCCTTGTTACAATCTGTTCGAACCCTTAATGGCCCCTGCCATCTGAATAGATCCAAATGGATCTCAAACATTGTTGCTTTATGATGATGCGTGTGAGGATATGAAGAGCCAGGGTTGGTATTTTTTTATTAAGAAGTTCCAGGGGTATAACTTGCAAGTGGCCAAATAATTCTCCCTAACATTTGATGGATACAGAGCAAAGGTTGGTGATTTGCAGTTGGAGATCACCGAAGATTTTTTAAGTGAAGAAACAAGGCTCCCTCTCACTGGTCAAAAGTGGTTCAAAAATTTGAAATTGGACGAAGTACCCTGCAGTCTTTTCATCGCCTTCAGAAAGATTGACTGTTGTGACAAAGGTATTTTGGTCTCCCTGCTCAAGGTTATATGGCACAGTCTATTAATTGTTTTAAAACAATTTATTACCTGTGAAGACCATTATGGTCTAGTTTTCCTTTACCATGTGCGATTGCTCATGCATTTTATTGGCTTCCATTTAAACGTGTCGTTTTACTTGCTAAGGAGTTTTTACAAAATTTCGAAGAGATACAAGAAGCAAAACCTAGATTCTAGCCTCTTTCACCATGGTTTGATTAAGTTATTGTTGGTTCATCATTTGAAAACCTTGGGCGATGATTGGAATGGGTTCTTAGCTCGAAATGGTTTTGTTACAGTAAATCCTGTAGAAACCCTTGTGATGGATAAGCCTATGATAGAAAAACCTCTTGATTTCTCAAGTGGCAAGCCAAATTTTTTGGATAAAAACCCTTGTGAAGGGGCATTGCCCGATCAAATTTTATGTGGGCAACAAGGTATTAGTGTTGAGTTTATAGAAAATCCTGTGCATGAACCTATTGTCTGCCCTAACCCTACTATAAAATCCGACAACAAAAACCCTCGCAAACAGTCAAAAAAGAATCAAGCAATGTTAGGGTTTCGTAATAAGAGGGTTGGTCGACTCATTTCAAGGAGTCTTTGTAATATATCCAAGCCTCATGTGAGATCGATTGATTTGATCGAGATCCATGAAGATTCAGACTCCGAGATTGAAAGGTTTCTAGCAGAGGAAGATCCAAGTTGTCCCAAACTAGATACTAATCAACCATTCGATTATGTCAATAATCTCCCACCATGTCTAAAAGATATCAAGGGGTTTACTGGTATCAAGCTCATTCAAAGGCCGAAAATGGGCAGCGTTGATGTTTTGGCACCCAATTATACGATTCCTCAACAGATTGCCCCTACTATGCATTGCGAAGTCTGGTTGCATTCGATAGGGAAGTACTATACAGATATACACATTCTCCAAGCAAACATCAAATCTCTCATGACTCACAATGAATTGTTGGCAAATGAAAACCGTGAACTCAAGGAAAATGCACAAAGACAAGCGAAGCGTCTAAAAAGGACAGGTAATATTGTGATAAAAAATGTTGACAGTGTAAAGGCCGTGATAAATTATGAGATATCGTGATCCATTTTTTATTATTAGTCAAATGGTAAGATTGATGTTTGTTACAGTAATGTTTTCTTTGTTGTTTTTCTAATAAAATGGGATCAATTTGGATTTATGTTACCAATAATAAGACTGGCTACAGAATCGAGAGATTTTGTAGCCATATCATTTCTTAAATAAAATTTAGAAATTGTTAGTTAATAAAATATTTAAATTGCTCTCATTTCGTTTTTGTAGGACAGGGTATATATGATGTTGATCTTATGGGATGGAGCATGCTTGACTTAGTTGATTAGCTATCTCTTCTGTTTATTTTGTAAATAGAAAAATACTTTCATAAATTTTGAAGATATAGTTTGATTATGAGTGGCTCTAGGCCCTCTATATTTGTAATGTTTAGATCTTTTGAGATCTGATCCTATCTTAGAAGATAGGAAGTTTAGATTTCGTAAACTCTTTAAATACTCTATATTTTGTAAAGGAAATCATATTGGCAAGGGGCAGAAGATGGACGAGTGATTCCAGGACTTAATGAACAACATATATGCGTTTTGGATTTAGCCTTTTGTAAATGATGTTTTCATTTATGTTTTGTTAATCCTGATATATTAATAGGTCTGATAACTTTAGACTTAATGATCTATTATGTTTTGGATACTTATGTTATAAATATCGTCAATAATTTGCTTCTCCAGATATAAATATTGTGATCATATCTCCAATTCGAATGATAGGATTTATCTTTGAATTTAAGTTGAATGATGAAATGCAATAAGATACACTTAGATTTATCTTGCTGTAATTATGTGTGATTATAAGATCACAGGGTTCAGTTTGTGTTTCCTCCTCTGTCATTAAATCTCAACGGCCAATACATGTTTTAAATTTATTTAGAACAGTCTTAAAGTCTATTGCATATTTTTCTCTTGGGCATGGCAGTTGGATGTTCTTCACTCATATAGATGCTTGGATACACCTCACTAACTAACAACAAGTTACCTCCTTTATGTTTCTCAAATTTAGTCATTTACATATTAATGAAACCAGAATGTTTGGTTCAGATTTTGACTACCTAGACGTCTATGTTCCACAATTTTTTTTTCTTTTTCAAAAATAGTTAGATTTATAAAATAAACGGAAAATATTTAAATTTGCGTTCTTTATCTACTTCTTTAAAGCAATCATTTTCACATTGATTTCGTAAGTTTCGATTAAAACTTGAAATTTGTAAATGATGTACATAAGTGAGATTTGTGCATTTTCTGCTTAAATACACCTACAATAGTTATATTAGAGTATATATACATATATAATATAGTTTTTTAGCAATTAATTAGTTATTTCTTTCTTTTGTTTGTTTTTCTTTTTAGGATTTTAGATTGGCTAACAGATCCATTAAACCCGTCAGAATGAGTTATGCCAAATGACTTGGGTTACTTAGACAACCCCGGACCAAACACGTTCTTCCAGTTGACGGACCGTCAATTTCCCCCGTCAACATTAACCTATTTTCTTTATTTTAGGGTTAACCACTTTCCATAAATAGAAAGTTCTCCAATACTTTATCATTTAAATATTCCTTCTTGATTTTGTCACCTTACTTTATCATTTCTTGATTTTGTCACTTCTCTTTATTATTTAAATAATCCACCTTGACTTTGTCACTTTACTTTAT